>OY987332.1:79413606-79639544 GCA_963920685.1 Polydrusus tereticollis | reverse complement strand
AACAGGGCCAGCAATTTGGTCGAGTTCATTAGTCTTCGCGGCCGTTACTTGGGACTGGACCAAGTGGCAGGGGATGGTCATATTAATGCCTTTATCAGTTTTGCTGGCATCGAAGAAATAAAATTTGGCCCCAAAAAATTTGAGGCATTGCGAGATTCAATGATCACGTCGGAGATGGTGCAAGACTTTTTAAAACAAAACTCTGAGAGTTCAACTAGTTCAACGTTCTATAAGGTGGTGGTTCCGCAAAAATCAAGTAAGCTTTCAATTGACTGGGAACCACTTGTCTCTAAGGATAATTTACCAAATGGAGCATCGTCCAGTAGCGGAGCGGTGAAGCAGCTAGAAAATGCCGATGTACTGTATGTGGGCATTACGTCAAAAAGGGGGCTGTTTAATTCACAAGCTAAATTCCTTAGATGTGAAGGTGGAGAAGAAATGAAAAAAGTATACACCTATTTGGAAACCTTTCTTGTAGCTCAATTTCCTTTTAAACCTAAAGCCACGTCGAGAGTCGTTCGAAAGCGTTAAATAATTAAGGATATCTTTACTGTTTTCTAGGCAATAAAAATTTTACTTTTAGAATTGTTTTTTTTTATTTCATACCAAGTGCGCTAACGGATTAGAGTGAACCTTCAACACAAGACCAACCTAAATCCTAGTACACAAGACAAGTTTCTGTTTTAGTTATTACATTAAATCGTTACTAATTTATCTTAAAGGCAAAATAAAAGACGTAATGTTGGCTGTCACCAAAGTCAGTGTCGCCTCTGGTTTGGTTATTAGTTTTTGAATAGTACAGTTAAATATTAATAATTGATATAATAATTTGTATAAAGTTCGATTTCTTTCGCCCCTTAAACTAACCTAACATAAACTTTTAATTTATTTATTTTAAGACTAACATTAAAATAATGTGCTGACGGACTCGGATTGCAATGCTACACCACGACATAGGATCGCATTACAATAAACACAATTTAAGCATAATGACAAAAGAACGCAACTTACTTTCCTTACAACATTATCGCGCATTGTTAGCAGAATTAGCACGTGGGTTGCAAAATTCTAACGACATGTCTATATGCTATCTTTGCCGGGTTAGCTTATTGTGTGCTGGTACGGGAAAACGAATTTCTGATGTTTGTAAATTTACTAGGGCTCAGATTACAATGCTACGCGACGTTGGATCGTTTTCGTTTCGGGTTCAGAAAACAAACGCTTTAGGAATTGTAAATTGGTACCATGATAGGGACACACTGAAAAAAATATTAGAAAACTGGGTAGAATTTAAATGTTCACGTGCATCATTGTACCGTACAATGGAAAAATTTGTCACCAGTTGTGGCCTACCAAAAATAAGAGGACTTAAATTTCATGAGTTTCGTTTTAAATTGGCCGGGCAACTTTACGACGCAATGAAGACTCATAATGAAGTTAAACAATTATTAGATCATAAATCAAACAAAGTCACTACTCATTACATAGCTCAAGAATTATATAATATATTTAAAGAACGTGAGCAAATAATATAATTTAAAGCAATGCAATTTAACATAATATAATTAAAGAGCGTAAACTAAGTTAAGAGAATATAAACAATACATTGCTATGTTACGGAATTTATTTTTTTGTTAAAGTATAAAATTATAGGTATAGATAATATTTAGGGGTATGGGACAATCAAACAAAGTCACTACTCATTACATAGCTCAAGAATTATATAATATATTTAAAGAACGTGAGCAAATAATATAATTTAAAGCAATGCAATTTAACATAATATAATTAAAGAGCGTAAACTAAGTTAAGAGAATATAAACAATACATTGCTATGTTACGGAATTTATTTTTTTGTTAAAGTATAAAATTATAGGTATAGATAATATTTTGGGGTATGAGACAAATAATATTATAATTGTAGACATAATATGTTTTAAAAACTAATTAGTACACGCATTACAGTCTATTGTAGTCATTAATGTGGATCGTGCCATTTCGGGTTCCGTTCTAGTATAATATGAACCAGTTTTTACTCCGTGAGTCCACATGCGTCCTAAAATATTAGCCAACTGTGTCGTTTCATTTTTACCAATAAATATATTGTGAGACGAACTTTGATCTAAATAGGTACTTTGAACAATTGCCAAGTCCGTTGCCAAATTTACATCTCTATATGCATTCAAGAAACTATTGTACTTCATCCTAAGTACATGAGATATACTTTTAAACGAAATTGTTGAACCACTTTCCATGGGCATTTCAATACCTGGTAAACAGTTACAAAGTAATGCAACGGATGCGGTTGGTGGTTGTGCGGTCAACGTTAGATTAAACATTCCCATTTCCGCTCGTTTCATAAGATTTGATATGCTATCGCCGGAACAGTGTTTCCACGATTTTTTTCTCAGTTCAACTTGTGACTGTCCTCTAATCCAACTACTATTTTCGAAGTCATAAAAAGAACCACCATACTCGGCCCAATCACAACTACGGCTTATTGCACTACTGTACAAACATTCCATAAATAGTTCCATTTGCTCTTTAACTTGTTCGGCACTACAAGGGCTATCATTAATTCGAAACATATCACTAAATCCCATCAACCCAATGGCCAAAGGTCTGTATTTTTGGCTGTATGCAAATGAACTCTTAGTGAATATAGAGTTCATTATATCGACTAGACATTTTACTCGCTCGCTAAATCGTCCAATTAGGGGGTCGTCAAAGTTTAGCGGGTACCTTTGTTCCCGAAGAAATGTATTTTTCAGGTTCATTGTACCGACACAACAAGTAGCACACTCGTCATCTTTCATTGGCAACGAAATTTCTGTACATAAGTTCGATCCACCAATTGATCGTAGATTGCCGGTGCCTTCCGTTGAAAACTGACTAAACTTATTCATGTTATCAAGAAATATTATGGACGGCTTTCCCGTTTCCAACATTCGATTACAAATTATATCTAACAAGTCCCGAGCTGGTATTAATTTTTCATAGTGTTGTGTACTTGCCAATGTTCTGTAAACTTCACTGGAATATATTTCGACGTCTGTATCATACATGCCCCACATATCGTTTCGACTTACTGCCATCATTAAATCGTCTAATATGCCAATAGTAAAAAGATGTTGTAGCGGACTATCGACGTTACCCATGGCGTTTGTCTCTCTTAGAACGTCTAGTACGCGCGCATCACCAATACTTTGATTAAAATTACATACTATTTTTCGATTGGTAGCGCTCATTGATGAAATAAGAAAAATGTAATGTTTAATATGATCCATGCTTTTTAACTCCAAACCCAATCCTAAATAATTCGCCATACACTTTTGCAATTGTTCCATATAGTGTCGCTTTGATTCTTGATTATGTTGAGAGTCTCCGTAAAATTCTCGGATCACAGCACAAGATTCTTGAGCCAATATAGTTCCGGCGTGCCGTAATATTTGCCCACTAGGTGAAAGTAATTGTCTTACCAAATTTACATAATATTCGTTAACCGAAAATCGAAGTTGTGGTGGTACAGATAAATGGGTAAATAGAGCTACACGTCTATACATAAACTCTGGTCTTTCGAACCTTAACGCGTATCTAGTTAGAAAGACAAATTTTTGATTGAATGTTCCCTTAAACTTCTCCATTGTTTCATCCCAGTCATCGGCACGTATAAGTTGGCTTAGCTCTTCTGTCAATAGATTTCTATTTGCATCAAGATATTCGTGTTTGGTAAACGAAGCACATAAGTCACTCACTATTAAGTTACAATACCTTTGGCCTCTTTTTGATTTTGAAATAGACGCCAGCGCCATTTGCCAGTTGCTTGAGTTGTCAGCTACAAACTTGCGAAACTCGTTGTAATAATATTCATATTGAAAATAGGTTGAACCGACCCACAACAATCTGCCACAGATAAGTTTATCGTAAAACATCGTATCGTTTGCTATGATACTACTACAAACAATGAATGTCGCGGGCCCCCTTTTATATTAGTGAGAGCTATATTTTCAACATTTTTACATATAACTTTGTAATGTTTAAAATTGTTCCCTTCAATACGATATTATTAGATATAAGCCAAACAATAAGTGCCGAGCTTTAGTACCAAACCATGTCGTCAGCTCAGTCTCGGGCTCTTTCACACTTATACAATATTCAATATTTAACTACTAGTTTACCAGAATATTTTCATCGTGAATGTGACCCCAAACTTATGAAGTTAGTTCGCGAGCATTTGGCGTGCATTTGGGTGGCCGGTGATCTTGACTTGACGAAGGATAACCTTCGCGACTGTCCGAAAAGTATACGCCAAGCCGTGAGAATTGCGTTAGCCTTTCTTATGCGGGCCGACGACATAGTAGTTAAAAAATTAGGCGATGCATCCAAGTTCGATATTTTACCAGATCGTCAATATTTTACTGCCGTACAAACGCTAATTGAATTAGTACATAGAGAAGTCTACACAAAAATGGTAACGACTCAATACACCAGTTCGGAGATTAAAGAGCTCGATGTGTGGGGCAGTAATAATTTAAACGTTTTATTTAATTGGCTTGACGTTGAAGAGGATCAGCTTCCCTGGATACAAGTTAGTAAATGGGCGTCATTGGAAGGAATAATTTTTAATTTTGCCTTTGCATTATTTTGTTGGATACGATTTCAAAATCTTCTACCGGAATTTACCAAGGCTAACGAATACATCATGCGAGACGAACAATTTCATGCGGCCGCTTGGTTACGTGTTTTGGGTTTGTTAAAGGAGACCGACGACGAAGGTGGGGTTTGTCACAGCAAAAATGGTGTTAATCCTTTAAGTATATTTTTGCGTGCTTATCGAGCACAAGATTTTGTAATCGTAAGTTTCTTACCCCCATCGAAAATGCGCAACGAGATCCGTCAAGGTAGTGATTATTTAACGAAAGTATTTCTAGAGAACGTAAACAAGTTTGTGGACCCACAACGAGTACTGTTCTGGGAACTACAACTGAATCTAATAGATTCATCTATGTATGAATACTTAATGAAAGTACCGCTTCCCGAATACTTGAAGGCATCAAAGCGCATAACAAAAACTCAATTTTTAGACAACACCGCCGGTGGGTATGAGTACCAAATATGGAATGTAAAACAACAAATAAATTTTTAAGGACTTTATTGTTATTGAATTAAGGTACCTACAGTAAAATATACATGTTTTTTTAATATATTCATCTTGTTTTTCTTTAAAGGTTCCGGCACTTTTTCAAGTTGCTTGTAGCGAATATTTATCCTAGTTAGCTTAACGTATTTAAGTCTCTTCAAGGTGTTAGTATGATTGTACACTAATGCAAATACTTTTAATCGGCAAAGATGTTTGATATTGTTAAGATTCCAATGTGCGTTGTTCATTTGGATACAATCATTGCCATCATGATTCTGAACTTTCCGCATGTCAAAGAATTTGAAATCGTACGAGAAAATGTAAAATGGGTCGACGTTTATATATCGTCGGAAAAAAACGAGCAAACAACGAAAGTGATCCGATCAGTACGAGTGCATCTGATATAAAATTAAAGACTTGTAATGTTATTGATTCGATCGACATACCAGATTTGGGACCGGAGTTAAGCGTTTATTTGGCACGATCAGTATTTGAAAATCAAGATATCATTACTCCCACAGATATAGACAGGCTGTTAAATGTGGGGCCGAAAACAAAAAAACATTTATTACAGATTGCTCAGCCAATTCGCAATGGGGATTATTTTCTATTAAATATGTTACCACACATTTACCAAGAGACGCAACAAGAAGTGCTGAATAAACACAATGGACGTTTAGAGGGTTCCTTCAAAAGTTCAATTAACTCAAGTGGTAATGATCGTAAATACACCACTATTGCGTACATTAAACCACTTAATGCCAACGTGGTGCAACAACTGGGAGAGATCATCGAGTCGCAAACCGACATTGGTACCGAGCTTACGGTTTTTGTAGTATTGAAAAAAAATGAAAATATTGTTTATAATGCGTTCGGTAAAAGTATGCTTTACTTCACGTCGAATAGAGAACTGTACAAGGATTTTATTTCATATGTCGTTAATTTTACCCGATTGTTCGTATTTGAATATGGGGACCAAAGCACGTTTCAAACTTTTATGTTTGCTCTATTGACCTACGAATTGGGTCGTAAGCCTCTTCGTTATAGTACCAATAAAAATTTGTTTAGTTCTCTCACATCGGAAAGCGGATACCGTAATACAAAAGAGTACATATTGGATCCGACGCGAAAATTTGCAAAAGCTTCATTGTTACTGAATAATATACCGGTCTCGTTTGATCATGAGACTCATGACGAGTCAGGCATCTTTTCTCGAAGGTATTTAAACGAGCCTCCCGTCGACAATATTAAACCAATGCGAATATGTGTGAAATTGTCGAAGCCTTAGACGAACTACAAAAGGCGACACGAATCGATTTAAGTTTTGCCTATGGAAATGTACCGTGGGTGGGTGTGCGGCGGAAATTGTTGGAACGCAACGACTTTTCTTGCATCTACCTTTGTTCCAGGGCATCGGTAAACGTTCAAGACTTGTGTATTGAGCGAGGACTATTTCCATTGCCGATACTTGTTATGGAAAATATGCCGAAGAAGGGGATCAAGTACGAAAATCTATGGTTTCCCATTATTAGAATTATGGGACAGAAAACCGACAGAGCGTGGTTTGTCGAACATAAGTCACAGGTGTTCATTAAACAAGTATTTCCCAAGATGGCAAAATCTTTGATCACCCTTAAAGATATTTCCATAATTAAACCGAAGAAGGCAACTCCCGTTGTAATTTAGGGCAACGGCCAACACAAAGGTGTAAAATATAATCTAATAATAGTCTATTTCTGTTAAATAATAAAAAATAAATTAATTCATTCCTATGTTGAAGGTATTTTTTTTCCTCCTTATCGTTTGAATTTAAACTGTACTTGTTTCGGATTAGCATCCCATACAATAATTAAAGATACCAAGAACAAGGTAAAAAAGTAAGCAAGTACAATTTGTAATCGCGATGAGTAGTCAACACGCATATAATTGATCCACTTTAAATTGGCCGTGTGAAATATCATTATATAAGTACTTGCTTATGGATAACAAGGAAAGTGGAAAACGTAGTTTATGGGAAATAACAGCGCGTCAGGGTGAACAATTTCGCAATGTCTTAAAAGATTGTGGCTTTGTCTTGTCCCAAAATCAATATGCATCCTTTGTTATGATTGTTTTTGCTGTAACCCTATGGTTAAGTTTTCTGCTTAATTGGAATAATAATTTGAAAATGTTAATCGCTTCGGGAATGTCCATTATAGCCATTTTTCAAGCGTTGCTAATATCGAACAATCGATGTTATGACATTAAACGCGTAATTGCAAAAACGACCGTAGGACAACAGACCAAGTAAACTTAAAAAAATATTTATTTTATATTATTTTTTTTATTATTGTGTTTGCAATTTCTCGATATGCATTTACGTATTCGTTAACTTGATCGTTGTTCAAACCAATGTGACGAGTACGCAAAGAAATGGAATTATGAAAATTAATTAGTACTTTCTCGGCATCATTAAATAACTGTTTTTCTTTGACGAGTAAATTTATCAGTGTGGAAGCTTGTTCTTTATATTCCTGAACGCAGGTACCACAAAGTAAATACCAATCAAAATGCTCCAATAATTTTAGAAACTCTTGTTCGCCGGTTTGGTTTAATTTCACCAGGGCCATAGTAATATGCAAATACAACCAATAAAGTTGTGAAATACCTTCTTGAAAACTAGCTACGCCCTTTGCAAAGGGAAGGAAACGAAAAGTAAATGGTGAATAAAAGTTTTGTAATAAACGTATATATCCTTCGTATTGTAATACTTGTTGATCGCCCACACGACCAACACCCACAACTTCTTGACGTTGTTCATTTTGACTATGCCATATTTGCCATTCTTTAATTTTTTCAATTTCCTTCTGCAAGACGACTTCCTTTAAACCGATAATATCTATGTCGCTTGATCTATTGCCCACTACATCTCTGTCGCTAAAGGCTAGCTTCCAAGCTTGCCTTAGGAGACTGCGTTTTTCCTTGTCAATCTTGGACCGCGGCCAGTTCAATGCCAGGAAAGCTACTTCGAGGGGGAATGTTTGAAGTGTGTATCGTGCATCAAGTTTTTGATCCTCTATATGTCGAATGGGTAGTGCATTGAAAAGTCCTATATAAATTAGGTTATGGTCTAAGCGCGGTACATCGTACATTGTGACATGTCAAACCTTCTATTTCTGTTACACATCAAAAATAGGCATGGCTTTATCTCTCTTCACGAATTTACACGATAAGTCGGGCGACTGCACTTTCCGAGTGACGATGAATAGTCATTCGGGCCACCGACTGAGTCGGGCGACTGCACTTTCGGGTAAGTGTGGTGTTCCCCCTTATCCTGGCGGTACTCTCACGAGTTGGCACGAATTGATTCGTGTCAATTCGAGCGAAGAGAGTGTGCAATCATTCGGGACGCTGTTGATCTCGGTGACCGGCTTTTCAAGCCCAATATTTAACATTTATTTTTCGCAGAATGTAACCTGGTTTAACTCGCCACGCCAACGACGCTTTAGGAAAACCTTTTGAAGTTGGATACTACTTGATTTTCCGTGTTGGTTGGGTTTAAGGGCGGCGCTTACATATCTTTACTTAACCGTTGCACTCCTAAGTATTTCAGTACTTGGTGGCAATTTACATAGTTCTGTGAAGAGAATTTTGTAGACTTATAAGAGTGTTTGGAGCTGTGTACGTTTGAGGTGCCAACGAGACCAAATTCACCCACACCTTGTAATACTGCTGAGGAAACTCCCATTGGCGACTCATTTCAATATCGTTGTAATGTGAATAATGACCTGTGATGAACTATTTTAATAATGGTGTAATATCTGTAAAACATAGTGGTGCCTGCGCCCGCTTTAATAATAGGCATAGTGTTAAGCGAGTGCAACCGCTTCGCACATGTAAGAAGCGATTTTTTAATTATAGGTATAATGTTTAGTGATAACTTTTTCATTTTATTTTAAAATTAATATTTTCATTTAACACTTGTGTTTTTATATCTGTCTTAAAAAGCATTTACGGTATTTAATTAAAACTAGGGAAAATTGTAACTCAAAGTCACGGTCTCAATATAAAATATTTATTCACTACCTTAGCAGGCTACATGTTTCGCCATTTCTGGCATCATCAGGCCTAAAGTAATTCAATTAGAATGTAAAACCCATTTCAGAAAATTTACGATTCCCAACTTACCCAATAAAACACCCTTAAAATAAAGTTAAAAATAAAAATAAAATAAAAAACAAACAACAAAACAACCACATCCTGCATGATACAAACGACATAACATATAGGTATACAACTCAATAATCAAGGATAAAGTGGTCTGTACAGTAGAAAAAGAAGAATATCTAAAGTAAAACGTCAAAAAAGAGCGGGAAAAATGATAGGTTGTGATAAACTCCAACTGCCGTGTTTCTAAACAATCAAGTCAATCAACCAAATTGTTAAAAATCAGATATGGCTCAAAATTAAAGACTTCGTTAACGCAAGTCAGTATTGGGCTCTTTTTTGTTTTTGTAATTTTAAGTTTCTCCAATGAATCCAACTTTTTACCTTTCTGGCATTCATGTCAAATTTTTGCATTTTTAGATGGGGAAAATTGGTGACCTGATTCTAAAAGGTGGTTTGCGAAGGCTGATTGTGTGTTACATATATCGGTGTTACGAAGTTTTCGAACCAGACTCAAATGCTCTTGGATTCTCGTAGATATTTTTCTACCCGATTGGCCCACCTAGATGGACTGGCATTCATCACACTGAAGGGAGTAAACTCCTGACTTCGAAAAGTATTCCGCCTTGTCCTTATTTGAGTGTATTCGCTGTTTTAAAGACGAATGAAACGTCAAAGGGTTTGAAAAACCATTTGAAGAGATACATCCTCAAAATATGTCGGTGATTTATAATAGGTATTTTTATTTTCTTGTACCTTTGAATGTATTATATTGTATGATAACCTATATTTGTTTACGGATTTGTAATAAATTTTATTAATTGAACTCCACGAAAATCCGTTGTTTATTATATTGATTTCTTTATTAAATGCACTCCTGGATAAAGGCAAATTGAATAATCTGTAGAAAAATGAATTAAAAGTTGCAAACTTGTGTGAATATGGTGAGTTGGAAGTATATTGAATTACGTTATCTGTTGATGACGGTTTTCTATAAATTTCAAAGTTGATTCTATTATCAAGTCTTGTTAATAGTAGGTCTAGGAAAGGCAATCTACCTTCCTTCTCCAATTCTATAGCGAAGGATATTTTTAGATGTAAATCATTAACAAATTTTAGGAAGTCACTGAGTTTTAGATCATCACCGTTCCAGATCATCTACGTATCTTTTATACGTTACAACGCAGTTTGAAAACTCGCTCTCCATAATTGACCTCTCCAGATTGTTCATAAAGAGTTCACTAAGGAAAGGAGAGAGACAAGAACCCATCGCCAAGCCCTCGGTCTGTCTGAAAAAGCGGTTATTAAATTGAAAAAAGTTCTGGTCTAAAACAGTTTCCAACAGCAGCACAAGATCGGAGACTAACAAACTCGTGACTTTATTCTCCCTCAGTAAATTCGCGAGTAAATCAACGCAGTCCCTAGGAGGAATGCTTGGGAACAAACTTTTTACGTCCAGAGAAATCAATTTTGAATTGGAAGGGACATGTAAGTCCTTTAAAGAATTAGCGAATTCTATGGAGTTCTTAGTCGAGTAAGCACTGGCGAATCCTGTCACATCCCTTAAAACCACACCGAGCCAAGACGAGAGACGGTAGCAAGGGGGGAGTCAACGAGGGAGACGACTGGTCTAACTGGAATACCCTCCTTGTGAACCTTAGGGAGTCCATACAATAAAGGGGTTTTGGGATTAATTGGGTAGAGTTTTTGTTTAGAAGAACCAAAATATTCTATGGTAACCAGTGTTTTATTCAAAGCGTGTTTGAGTCGAGTAAAAAATGTGTTAGTTGGGGACGGTATTTAATTTGGATAATATAAGGTTAGTAGTATGATCTTAATACAAAAAAAATACTTAATTTAAACAAAAAAAAAATATAAAAAAACCTAAGTGTTATAATGCTTAAATAGAAATACTAGTTTAGCTGCTTTGTCACTGCCAAGTCTGTTTCTTATATCTGAATGTACGAATCCATAAGTAAAAAACATCCTTTCGATATCAGCAGACGATGCACAGGCACACAGAACAGAAATTACTATAGGGAGCACTTGCTTAATTTCTGAAACATCTTCTTGAGATCTCCACCACTGTACTGCTGTTACATTTTTCATTATTTCCTCTAAAAACAGAGTTATGTGAAAAGGGTCCGACTTAGCTTCCAACTTAATTAGTAATGGTAATAATCCTGTGTCTGCAAAATATTTGGAAACAATGTGTAGAGCATCTCTCTTTTCTTCAGCTAGTAATGGATATTCTTCTTTGTTTATTGTATGATCCAAAATATACGCCAAAAAGTGAAAGGGGGTTAGAGCTTGAACATATCTGTTCTTAAATAATTGATATTGACGCAAGCTTCTTTCTCCTTCAAATTCAAAACTGTCAAAAATAGCCAGTAACTTTTTCCATATATGTAAACTGTTTGAGATAAAAATGCACCTTTTTGTTGCATTGCATTCAGTGCTATAGAAATTGGTTTTAGCAACTGTAGAAAATCTTCAGCTATCCTTTTAACACAGATATCTGAAACTTTTTTAAAAATCACTGGATCAATTTGATCTTTATGCTCTTCACATATTAATAACAATTTTTGCCACTCATTTACATAGATCTCAAGACAATCTGAAAGTGTATTCCATCGAACAAACTGAGGTAAGACCAATTTCTTGCCCCCTTTTTTTTATACCAAGCATTTGGCAAATGGGTATTTTTGAAGTATTTCACAATATGTACTATATGTTCTTTTATCTGCGATGCTTCTAAATCTTTGGAGAGCAAACTAAGTAAGTGTGCCGAACAACTGTAAGAGTTTTTGTAAGAATTTGTAAGATGCCTTTGTAATAAGGGGTTGTTTCGGTGAATGTTTCTTACTGTGTGGCACTCGGTGACGGTGGTTACTTATTTATTTTTGTTTTCAGTCTAATTAAAATTTCTCGAGCGCCACCCTTTTTAATGTTTTTAGTGGGAAAAAGGGACCCACTATACCTCAAGATAGCCTTTAGACAGTGGAGAATAAACAGGGTCCAGTCGTGTTCGATGGAGTGCCGACGCTTACTACTTCTGCCGGTAAGCGCAGCCTGGTATCGAAAGCGGTTCTATAGCCAGGGGTATTGATTAAAAAAGAAAACACGTTTCATTAGTTAATTTAAATTCAACAGGTCGTGTTACTTAAGTAAAATGTACATGGAAATAAAAATGATTACGATCAAATAGTATAGTAGCTTAATGTAATTAATAAACTTTATAAAAGAAATAAAACAATAGCCCTCAATCTGGAGTCAAGAAACGCCTAGATAAAACCAGATTATTCTTAATCTTCGGTTATAAATAAAAAAATAACTATTCGGTACTTAGAACTAAATCGAACTATATACGGTCGCTAGTGGTATAGTAGGCCTTAAAACTATTAAATCGGAATAATCGAAATTTTCCGGAAATCTAAGCCGGAGTCTGGAAAATTGATTTTGATATATGTTAAGCAATATGATTCGTGCAAAAGCGGTCAGTTTAAAACATTAGTAAAAGCGGCGATAAAGTCTGCCATAAACTCATGCAAGCGGTATGAGACGGTGCGGTTATCGGAGAAAACTAGCCAGGTAGAAATGCGTGCGGTAATGGTAAGGTCACACAATGCAATGACTTGAATGACGCTAATTACGGTGCCGTTCAATTTCGCTAATTAAACACCAATTCAGTCCATTCCCACAATCACGACAAATTGAGCTATTTCTATCCGGTATTATTTTAGGTTTTTCTTTCCCTCAGTACTTCGTGAATTTAACTTGAATGTTTCCCCGTTTGAATGCTGAATCACCTGATTCTCACGAGAATGATCCACCGCGCGAGAATCACGTAGAAAACTATCACCTACGGAACTGTACACCGCCAGCAAGTGATAGCGCACACGTGACTCAGCACCCAAACTAACTGACTAAAATTCGGAACGGTTTTATTTTAAATAACTTGACCAAGTGGAGAAAATAAAGTCAAACAATTACAACAACCCTTCGGGCAAACCCTCCAACCACCTGATTCACACGGGTTTATCCACCGCGCGTGAAACACGTAGAAAACTATTACCTACGGAAACTGTACACCGCCAGCAAGTGATAGCGCACACGTGGCTGGAGGATTGGGTCCCAAAAAGAGTTATCGGAGTGTCGGTAAAATTGGTTTTAATATGAGGGAATAATACGGTAATGTCCCTTGAACAAATAAATTCATACCCTTGATAATTCTATTTATTTCTGACCGGGATATTATAAGCTTATATTGTCATAGTTACGCTATCAATAAATAGGGTTATAACTCCCTTGCGGGAATTATAGATTCTATAATTCCCGCAAGGGGGTTATAGATAGATTATAGAATTATAGATTCTATTATCTTTTACAGGTAAAAATGAAACAAGAAATTCTAAAATAACTATTATTTATTAATGTCAATTGTCATTAAAAATAAGAAAAGTGCAATTTTGAAATGTTCCCTGAAAATTACTTCCGCCACTGGAAACAATTTCTTTTTGTGTATGGCTGGTGCTTTTGTTCACTACAGTCAAGGTGCCTGCCTCTTCTGATGGCAAAGTAGACAACATACGAGCCGTCTTATTTTTTAATTCGATACTATCCTCCAAATATCCCTCCGCCACCGTGAAGCTTCTCCAACCTCCGTGTCTCTTTAAGTTGGTCATAGTTGCTCCTGCATTGGCTAGAGCAGTAGCAGAAGTGCGACGAAGACAGTGTCCCGTATAGGAAGATGGGTTTGGCAATCCTAAATACATTGCAATTTTGCTGGGGATTTTCCCAAACATGTTTTTTCCAATTGGTTGAGATATACATTTATTTTGTCGGAAGCTCAAAAAAAACGTTCAATATCTTCAGGACGCAAGGACATATAAAGTCTTAATAAAGGCAAAGGAGAGAACTCTTTTTCATCCACAACTGTAAATTTCTTTGATGCACCCGTTTTAGTTTCCGGTACGTTTACTACCATAACATTATCCCGGTCCTCTATGTCCGCTATCTTCATATTTAGAAGTTCCTGACTTCTGCATCCTCCAAAATAACCCATAATTAAAATAACCTATAACAAATAAAGGGGAACAAATACACACAAAAAGAAAAATAACGAGAAAAAATTACCTTATGCAATAAATGAATTTCATTGGGAGCGTCCTTTAGAAATCTGATGACATCTTTAGGAAACAAGACAGCGGACTTTTTCGGCTTATAACCCTTACTCTTCCGTTTTAAAAAGGCCTCTAGTTCATTGAACTTGGTGATATCTCGTTTCTCATATATATTCACCATCAATTTTAGCATTGACCATTTAGTCCATAAAGAATTTGGACTATACGTTTCTGACTGCAACGAATAAACACAATTACTACCAAATCTACCGGAAATCATTAAAAATACCTTACCATTTCTTGAAAATATGCCAAAAAGACAGTTTCGTTGGCATCTTTTGGCATAACATTTCGCCCTGCCAGCCACCTTAGAAAAATTTCGTATTCTTTTTGATATACAGCTTCACTTTTTAATGGAAGTAATGATTGTCTTGCTAACTCGGCTTTTTTTAAAATATCTTCTATTATACCGATTATCAATTTAGTGAAATAAACACAAACACGTTTTTAACCCAAAAACAGCGATTGATAAGAAACGTAAAGAGCACAAAACATCCGCGTCTGTTTATAAACAAACATAGCAACAGCCTGGCAACAATCAAAACTATTGAATCCACGGTACCTTGATTTAAATATACCGGAAAGGTACTAAATTGAAACATTTATTCCGTTTTAAAAATGAACAAAATCTTATTAAAATCGGTCAGAAATAAAATTATCTATGTATCACTGGAATTATAAGGGTCTCAATTACCTCGGGCAATTGCTGTCCCTCGGGACGTAAACTTTGCCCTCGGTAATTAAGACCATTATAATTCCCTAGATACATAAATAACTATTAAAATGTCGGTTGATAAGTACTATTTGAAAATTTAAATTTAATTTTCTCCTTAAAATAAATTACTCTGGTTTCGACTAAAATATATTTAAAATACGGTGGTCTTTAAAAAGGATTTTTCGGTTGTTATTTGCTATTGAACGGCTCCTTATCAGCAAATAAGAATTTTGTTAAAATAAACACTGTGATAAAGCAAAGAAAAAAAAGTATTTACCTTACTGCACACAAAAACGGGAATTTTACGGTTGGCTGGTTTTCACTTAATCGGAGCAGACCGGATTTCTTGTAGGCGGAATAAGAAGTGAAGTCCGTTCGTCGCATCGAGCTCCAGCAAGCCTCGATTGACCCCCGGAACGTCTCGCGCGTCTTGGCGATCCATTTAGGTACAGGGACATTTTTTTAAGTGTCTCACCCGATTGGCGATTTTCCTGCTGACTATCATAAAAAACAACTTACATATTTCTAAATGATTTTCGATAAGGAAGCCGAATTTAATGTCAAAAAATACATAGATTTACAAATTTGACAGATGAGACGCCATTTTGAATTGTTTTAAATGGCAACCCCCATAAATAACCACACGATTGGATTGCATTTGGCGATCCGATTCTAAAACTATATAGTTGTTGATATTTATTTTCAGCCGTTTCGGAAATACAGGGGTTCCTAATTTGCCCCCATCGATTTTGTCTTTTAAGTGTCTCACCCCTTTAATAAATAGACCTTCTAAGCTGAACACCCTAATTTTTTTCATAGTGACATAATTTCCCGTGAGCAAGCGATCTACGCTATAGTCAAACCAGACAGATGTCAAAAAGTGACAGATACGACGCCATTTTGAATTTTTTTAAATGGCAATAACCCTCATAAATAACCACACGGTTAAATTGCATTTGGCGATCCGATTCTAAAACTATATAGTTGTTGACACTTATTTTCAGACGTTTCGGAAATACGGGCGTTCCTAATTTGCCTCCATCGATTTTGTCTTTTAAGTGTCTCACCCCTTTAATAAATAGACCTTCTAAGCTGAACACCCTAATCTTTTTCATAGTGACATAATTTCCTGTGAGCAAGCGATCTACGCTATAGTCAAATCATACAGATGTCAAAAAGTGACAGATACGACGCCATTTTGAATATTTTTAAATGGCAACTCTCATAAATAACCACACGATTGAATTGCATTTGGCGGTCCGATTCTAAAACTATATAGTTGTTGACACTTATTATTTTCAGCCGTTTCGGAAATACGGGGTCGGATTGACTATAGCGTAGATCGCTTGCTCACGCGAAATTATGTCACTGTGAAAAAAATTAAGGTGTTCAGCTTAGAAAGTCTATTTATTAAAGGGGTGAGACACTTAAAAGACAAAATCGATGGGGGCAAATTAGGAACCCCTGTATTTCCGAAACGGCTGAAAATAAGTGTCAACAACTATATAGTTTTAGAATCGGATCGCCAAATGCAATCCAATCGTGTGGTTATTTATGGGGGTTGCCATTTAAGAAAATTCAAAATGGCGTCGTATCTGTCACTTTTTGACATCTGTCGGATTTGACTATAGCGTAGATCGCTTGCTCACGCGAAATTATGTCACTGCGAAAAAAATTAAGGTGTTCAGCTTAGAAGGTCTATTTATTAAAGGGGCGAGACACTTAAAAGACAAAATCGATGGAGGCAAATTAGGATCCCCCGTATTTCCGAAACGGCTGAAAATAAGTATCAACAACTATATACTTTTAGAATCGGATCGCCAAATGCAATTCAATTGTGTAGTTATTTATGAGAGTTGCCATTTAAAAAAAATCAAAATGGCGTCGTATCTGTCACTTTTTGACATCTGTCGGATTTGACTATAGCGTAGATCGCTTGCTCACGCGAAATTATGTCACTGTGAAAAAAATTAAGGTGTTCAGCTTAGAAAGTCTATTTATTACAGGGGTGAGACACTTAAAAGACAAAATCGATGGAGGCAAATTAGGAACGCCCGTATTTCCGAAACGTCTGAAAATAAGTGTCAACAACTATATAGTTTTAGAATCGGATCGCCAAATGCAATTTAACCGTGTGGTTATTTATGAGGGTTATTGCCATGGCCCTTATCTAACCACATACCCCATTGTTTTATCCTGTAGGACGCTTTCATGGCCTCCGCTTTCACTATTATATGAAGAGGCGGAAGCGCAAGTAGAGCCTCCAGGGCCGCAGTTGGAGTCGTTCTTATAGCTCCCGTCGTGCTCGTACACGCCAGACGTTGTACCCGAGCTAAGCGGGTCTCTACTGTTGATAGTTCTGCCGCAGGCCACCATACTACCGAAGCATAGAGCAGCATGGGCCTGATTACCGCTGTCCAAAGCCACAGGGTGGCTTTGAGGTTAAGTCCCCAGGTTTTGCCCAGGAGCCTTTTACATCCCCAGAGTGAAGCCGTAGCCCTTTGGATCTGTCTATCCACGTGGGGTCCCCATGTCAGTTTATGATCCAGGAGAACACCCAGGTATTTGACAGACGATACTCTCGGGATGGCTGTGTTGAATATTACCGGATCCTTAAACCCAGTTATATTTCTTTTTTTCGTAAAGAGTACCAGTTCCACCTTAGTGGGGTTCACCGATAGCCCTTGGTCTGTACACCATAGTTCTATTTGTCTCAGAGCACCCTGTACGAGACCACTGATGGTCCCCGGGAATTTGCCGGAGATGACCACCGCAATATCGTCCGCATATGCCTGAGTATAAAAACCTTTCTCATGAAGCCTCCTGAGAAGCCCGTCTAGGACGACGCACCACAATAGAGGGGACAGAACTCCCCCCTGTGGGCATCCTCTTGCGGCGAGCGCTCTAACCGTTTCCTCATTGAGTGTGGTGGTAATTGTTCGGTTGTTGAGCATGGCCCCTATCCATCTTACGATGGTATTGTGGACGCCCTTACTCTCCAATCCCATGTTTATGGAGCCACATGACGTATTGTCAAAGGCCCCTGCAATGTCCAGAAAAGTCCCGCAAGCGAGCTCTTTCTGCTGTAATGATTTTTCTATTTTGCAAACCACTGAATGCAGTGCTGTTTCAGTAGATTTGCCTGTTTGGTATGCGTGTTGTGACCAGTGCAGGTTCGTGGCCATCAAGACGCCTTCCCCAAGATGCCTTTCTACCAATCTCTCCTGCAGTTTTAGCAAGAAGGACGTGAGACTGATTGGCCTAAAGGCACTCACTTCGTCATATGAAGCCCTGCCTGCCTTTGGTAGGAATACCACTCTCGCGATTCTCCAACTCTTGGGGATGTAGCCCGTCGCCAGTACAGCCGTCAGAACCCTATGCAGATGGCCGATGATATGTCCCAGCCCTTCCTGGAGAAGGGCCGGGAAGATTCCATCAACCCCCGCACTCTTATATGGCTCAAAGGTCTGTACTGCCCATCTGATTCTGTCCACTGTTACAACCTCAGAAGCCGTCTCCCAGTCCCTTATCATATCTGGGTCCGGGAGAGGCCCCTGAGCCTGCGGTGGATTTACTTGCACGATAGATCCAGGGAAGTGTTTCTCTACTAGACACTCCAAGGCCTCCCGCTCGGTACTTGTGTATGTACCGTCCGGAAGCCTCAGAGTGTCCAGCCTGGGTTCTCTATTTGTTTTCATGATTTTATACAGCCTTGAGACCGTTGGAAGTTCCTCTACACTTTCGCAGAAGCCTTTCCATGCGTCCCTTTTGCTGCTTCTGACCCGGCTTTTAAACCTCCTTTGAGCCCCTTTATAAAGGTCCCAATCTGCACTTACCTTGGTGTACATTGCCCTATTGAAGAGCCTGCGCACCTCTTGCCTAAGACCTTGTAGATCCGAGTTCCACCAAGGAACTTTGTGGATCCTTTTAGATCTTCTGATTGGACAGCTTTCTTCGTAGGCCTGAGTTAGGGCCCTCGTGAGACTCTCCGTTTGTTCCTCTATCTGGAGTTGCGTAAATGGTCTTCTCGCGGGTGGCAACTTGCCAGATAGACTATTTCTGTAGGAATCCCAATTAGTTAGTCTGGGATTTCTGTACTCATAAGTCTGAGCTGTGCTGCGCACTTCTAGACTAAATTCAATCTGGCGGTGGTCCGACATCGTAATGTCAGAGCTCACATGCCAGTCTTTTATCTTATCAGTTACCCATGGTACGCTGATGGTTATGTCGAGAACCTCCTGTCTTGTCTTTGTGACAAACGGTGGTTTTGTTCCCCTGTTAAGGATATTCAACTGGTTTATGTTTAGATATTCTAGCAGCGCTCTCCCCCTCTCATTGATGTCCGCGCTCCCCCAGCAAGTGTGGTGGGCGTTTGCGTCGCATCCAATAATAAGTGGGAGGCCTTTGTTCCTGCACCATGTGATTAGTTCATGCAGATGGTCGGACGGTGGATTGAGTTCTTCATATGGTAAGTATGAGGAGCAGAGGACATAGCTTCTTCCCCCCGCGGTTACCTTAACAGCTACCTGATCCCTAGAACAGAAATTTGTTAGCATTATTACATTTAATTTTGCGCTTTTAGCTATGTAGATACAGGCCCTGGGGGTGTTGTCAGTGCTCACGAAAACAAGTCCCTGTCTGCGACTGAGACCCATTATTGAGCCCTGTCTAATCCAGGGTTCCTGTATCAGTATAATGTCCCTCTTTCTCATTGCTATCTGCTGACTTATCAACGAAGTGGCAGCTATGCAATGTTGGAGGTTAATTTGTGCAACCTTTAAAGAGATGAAAAGGCTGCCTTATGTGCTGGAGGAGTTGTCAGCTCCCCTCCGCCCCGGTGGCTCCACCTCCATGGGCTCTACAGAGCCTGAAGGCCCCGCCGAGCCCATGGGGGGTGAGCCCCCGCTTGCGCCAGTGGCCTCCCCTAACTCCCCCTCTTTATCTTCTTCAGAGCCTCCAGTATGTGCTGGCTCCGCGGGGCCCTGCACGGGTCCCGCGGATACCGAGCCCTCTGGTGGTCCTGGCGTTTTTTCCGTTTTGGCACTGCGAGGATCCCAGAAGGATATCCTCGCCATGCCGGCGTAGCCTGTGTTATTGCGAGCCTTCAGGTCCCGCACTGATTGTTCCTCCATGTGGAGAATCAGCCTCGAACCCTTACCTGGCACCACAATGACGTCTCTCAAAATCCAGTTTTGAGTGTTCAGCTCCGGATTTGAGCGCTTTATTCTGCCCAAGATGCTCTCCCTGTCCACAGGAGCTCCCGGGACAAAGGCGATCATCTTGAGCATTTTGGGGGAGTAGCCCGCGTTCCACCATTCGGATGGGCATCCCCTGGAAGGGGGACAGCGCATCCACGGCAGTCGTGAGCCACTCCTTACATGGCGTATCCGAGCAGGTGACCAAGATGATCCCCTGCTCGGACAGCCTAAATTCGTCAAATCGTGGCAGAGTGCCCTCTGGGAGAGCATCGATCTGCCTCGACAGACTTTCTTGTAGGCCATACGTCATAGCCTGCGAGAGTTTGGTCGTTTCTGGCCCAACAATGGCTACTCTAAGCGCAGCCTGTGTGGCCCCGCTATAAGTAGCTGCGGGTGCCTTCTTTGTCACCTGCTGTTTTTTTACCGAAGGTGGTGTGTCTCCGTGCACCCGACCCCTTTTAATGCCCGATGTAGCGGGCCTGGGGTCGCCTTCTGCGGATCCACAGGGTTGAGTCTGCGGTTGGTTTGCTGCCAGCCGCGCGGCCCTCGCTCTTTTCTTTTCTGCACCGCATCTGTTGCGGCGCTTTTTTGCCTCCGTCGGGGCCTCCCTATGGGAATCTCCCTCGGATGCGGTTGTCGTTTCAGGCCCCGTTTCCCGAGCTCTTTGTTGTGTTTTGTTATCTGTTTTTTGGTCCATATTAGATCCCACGAGTAGCAAGGGAAATTAGTCCGCTCCCGCAGAGCCCCGCATGCGGGGGTAAGGCCTAAATACGATGGGGTGCGACCCATTACCCCAAAGGAACCGTTCTTGACAACTGTTACCCCAGTGTCATCCAGCCATAGCCACGGTGTCCCACAACTTAGCTTGGGGGATATTTATCGACCTCCCGGTCTAGATCCGCCAGCGTATCTCTTTTAGAGAATCATGGCCACGGTCTTGGCTGCTGGCTATAGAGGTGCAATATCATTTAGATCGCTCTGTGCAAGCCCAGATCGCCCTGAAGAATGGATGACCACCGCTCGGTTTTACCCCGATTAGTGGGTTCCGTTCTCCTTTTCGCCAGAGCCTCGTCAGTTGTAACAGGGTATACTATAGCGTAGATCGCTTGCTCACGCGAAATTATGTCACTGTGAAAAAAATTAAGGTGTTCAGCTTAGAAGGTCTATTTATTAAAGGGGTGAGACACTTAAAAGACAAAATCGATGGAGGCAAATTAGGAACCCCCGTATTTCCGAAACGGCTGAAAATAAGTATCAACAACTATATACTTTTAGAATCGGATCGCCAAATGCAATTCAATCGTGTAGTTATTTATGAGAGTTGCCATTTAAAAAAATTCAAAATGGCGTTGTATACAGATACGACGCCATTTTGAATTTTCTTAAATGGCAACTCTCATAAATAACTACACGATTGAATTGCATTTGGCGATCCGATTCTAAAACCATTTATCGATTTTGTTTTTAAGTGTCTCAGCTCTTTAATAAATAGACTTTCTAAGCTGAAAACCCCAATCTTTTTGCTGGTAAGTTGTATCTTAATGAAAATGTTATCCCACGTATAATTTAATTTAAACAACAAGAAACAGTACATGTTTTTTTAAAAAAATTTAATTAATTTCTATTATCAAGCTCTAACAAGTAAAGTGAATTATTATTGATTATTATAGTGAGTGGCTTTAAACAAAAGGTTTTCTTTTCCCCTTCCAACAAACTACCGCCACTTAAAATGGAAAAATGTTTTAGTATTTTCTTTAACATATTTTATGCGCTTTAGGTTATTATATATTATATAACTATTGGGAAAAGTAAAAAAAGGCAGTTGGGTGCCATTAGAATGATTAAGATATCCTATTGCATGTCTAGTCGAAGCAAATAAAAAGTAAGGATTACTAATTTAACAAATAGAAATTAAAATTCGTTGTTATTTGTTTTGTGCAATTGTCTTTTAGAAATTAGCGAATTGTAAACAATAAAATTAACTTAAATAAAATTACAAAAACTTTGGGTTTAAGAAACTTGCTTATAGAATATCCTACCTTTCTCTATGGTTGTTGGTCAGGGTATAAGTTTACATACAAATTTAAGTATTCTTCCTTGCATTATCTAATTACTTTTAACCGGCGTTTCTCAACTTTTATTATTTGCCACCAAATTTTTAATCACAATTCTCATCGTAGTTGAGTAACTAATTATTGAAATTTCACAATCAATGAAATTCGTTGTAACATGTAAATAAAACGTATTAATTATTGTCATCTAAAAGTAAAATGATATAAGGAAATAACTAAGGCATCAGGCATGCTATATTGAATTTTAACAATTTTCGATATTTATGATGCTCAGTAACTCTTTATAATTTCACTGCCTTCCCGTTTTCCTCTTCGCCATATCGGTAACGTCATGTTCAAACTAATAAAAAAGTAAACGTCTAGTAACATTTGACATTACCATTAAGAATTTTACAAAGAATTTTTTCTAAATAACTTTTAATTAAACTGATAAGTTTCAGTATGGTTTTGTAAAAAACAGTAGCACACTTGGTGCGGCGGCTCATTTCATAGATTATATCTCAAGAGCTCTAGGTAATAAACAAGTAGTGATAGCGGTATTCATTGACTTAAGAAAGGCTTTTGATGTAGTGAGCATTCATTGTCTGTTGGATAAATTATTTAGAATGGGATTTAGGGGTGTTATGTATAATTTAATAAAAACATATTTACTCGATAGAAAACAGTATGTCAAACTGAAAGATACAAGTAGTGAATGGCTTTCTAACACTTACGGTGTGCCACAGGGGTCAGTTCTGGGCCCACTGTTGTACTCGCTTTATGTGCTGAATCTTAAGTGCGCCAATCTGGAAGCACGATATTTCACTTTTGCAGATGACACTGTTCTACTATACAATGGAACAGAGGAAGTTGCCCTTAATAATCAAATTAATAATGACCTTAATACATATCTCAAATGGCTCTTTTCGAATAAATTAAAAATAAATACTGACAAAACCAAATATATTGTATTTAAGCAGAAAAATAAAATAATAAATGAACTGCGGATTGACATAAATGGTATAATTTTGGATAAAGTATCATCTATAAAATATTTGGGATTAATTGTAGATGAGAATTTAAACTGGTCACCACACATCACCAAAATCTCGGAGAAAATTGTTTCAATGCTATCGGCATTATATAAGAGCAGAAATTATTTATCCAAAAAAAGTAAGTTTAATATTTACAATGCATTCTTCTTAACTCATTTTAGATATCTTTTTCCGATTTGGGGTATGTGTGGGGAGACTAATTTTAATAAAGCACAAATACTGCAAAACAAAATTCTTAAAATATTATTTAACTATGATTGGCGCACTAGCACTAACATAATTTATTCAGAACTAAATTTAAATAGGTTACAAGAAATTTTAGAAACGGAACAATGTAAAATGGTTTATAAAATTCTTCATGGTCGACAAAAATGTAACATTGATATTATATTTAACCACAATGTGCACAATTACCAAACGAGATCCCAAAATAATATTTATCAGATTAACACTAGGACTAATATAGGTTTAAGTAATCCAATCACTGATGCAATTAAAGCCTTTAACAATTTACCTACCTCTGTAAGACATGCAAATAATTATAGCACTTTCGTTAGGAAATTAAAAGCACTCAAGTCTTTGTATTGACTTATAGCTTTGCAACAACTTAATTAATTTAGATTTTGTTATTCTCGGGGCCCGTGTTTAAAAACACTGATTTGAGGATTTATTGACAGTTGTTGAATTTATTGTATAAAAATAGTATTGTTTGAATAGACATTTCAAAAAAAATTTGGTTATTAATTAGACAATACTTAAATTCGTGGTAGTCAATAAGAGAACCTTCAAAAAAGTCAAATGTAATTTTGAGGTAAAAAATTGGGAAGCCAATATTTGAGGGTAGCAAAATTTACATGTGATTTCCAGTGGCCAGTTTGACGGTGCATCATCCGGTATGTGCCCTCTGGCTATTTTTATTACTATTTAATTTGAAAATTAGCCTCAATTGAAAATACTGATAGACTGGCAACCAACTATAATATAAAGTTGGCCTTTTTTGTATATATAGTTTTCCATCTGCCTATAGTAGTGCTGACAATATCTCCAGATGGCTAGAAATGGAGATTGAGCATTTTGTTATTCAAATCCAGAATTTTTAAACTTGTTTTTATTTCAGTATTGAAGTTAATTATTAATATTAAATACATTATCCATTACAGATACAATCTTATATATAAGTGTAATAACGAGTGATTTTTAATTATTTTGCTCAAGGGTGGCCATGCATTTTAAAAGCATCATGGCCGTACTGCGTAGATAAGATGACATGATTGTTTTATGACATTCACGTCTTATTTGAATTTGTGTATTTGTAAAGTTTAAAAATTGGAGAAATTTTGTAATTTTTGCAGTTATTTGAAGGTAGGTTACTATTGCTTTAACTAATATTTCTCCGGGGAGTCGTCTTTTGACTATTATAAAGTGCTATTTGCAGGATATGATTTAATTTTTTATTTTTTTTTTTATTTTTCAGCGTATCAAGTTTTGGTGAAGCTTTGTTGCCGGATTGAAAGTTCTACAGTAAAAATGTTTAGTGAAGCACAAAAAATTTTTATTGTTGAAAGTTTTTTTAGAAATAGAAACAAAATAGGCGGTGTGTGGAATTACTCTATGCATGACTGCTTTGATGAATTTCGAACCGAGTTTCCTGATGTTGCGGTGACCTTTCATAATTTTCGTACTGGGTCACAATACCTAATTGATAAATTTCGTCAGACTGGTTCTGTTCAACATAAAAAAGGGGCTGGAAGACCAACGAAATGATCGAATGAGGTTATTGAAGAAGCGCGACAAAGTATGGAAAATAATCCTTCAACTTCTTTTAGGCATTTATCTCAACAAATTCAGCAAACGGATTTATGCTACAGTACATGTCAAACACTTTTGAAAAAGGATCTGCATCTATACCCTTATCGTGTTACGGCTATTCATGAACTCCTTCCCAATGACGTTCCCCAAAGACTTAATTTTTGTGAATGGTTTTTAAACAATTTTCAAGAAGAAAATAGTGGTGCTTTTGAAAAAACATTTTTTACCGATGAGGCTTATTTTTATTTATCAGGCTATGTTAATTCACAAAATATGCAAATGTGGAATACGCAAAATCCGCATGTTTTTGTAGAAAGACCTCTTCATCCTCAAAAAGTTGGTGTGTGGGCAGCAATTAGTTCTAGAAGAATAGTAGGCCCAATTTACTTTGATGGCACAATTACAGCTGAGAGATATCGGATCGAAATTCTGACAACATTTATTAATGAGCTTCACGATGATGAATTGCGGGAAGGTTACTTCCAACAAGATGGCGCTACACCTCATGTAACCAGAGAAAATTTAAATTTTTTAAGTGAATTTTTTGAAAACAGAGTTATAAGCCGAAATACGCAACAAATATGGCCACCTCGTTCCTGCGATTTAACACCCTGCGATTTCTTCTTGTGGCCTTTTATAAAAAACTTCATTTATCGAACACCAATTGAGGATATAAATGATCTTAAACGAAGGATTTCAGAAAAAATTGCCGAAATTAATAATTCTCCAAACGTATTGGTTAATGTGTCTCTGAGGGTAAGAAGAAACATCAGAAGGTGTCTAGAAGTAGGAGGCGGCCATATAAAGTAGGCTTTCAAAGTAAGATAGCTCAGGATTTTATATTACATACCGTCAAAAAACATTATTTTAGGTTTTCAACGTGACAACGCTGCTTTCTTGCAAATTCGCCCTATGATTTAATCTACGCGCTACTGCTACACTATGTATACTGGGTCACAGCCGCCCTTGAGCAAAATAATTAATAATCACTCGTTATATCAGTGTGAACGTGTATTTTATTTTTTATATTGCAGAATGCATTTTTTTAATGCGCATTTGTTTCAGTAACTTTATTAATTTCTTTATAATATTTTTTTTTCGATATGCTAACAAGTATCACGCCTTTCTAGGGGGGTTCGCCCCACAGGCTAAAAAACGCTGGTTTTTGGTTGAACAAAACATTTATAGTACTTGCCTAAAAACCGCTGGAGCCTGTATTTATGTTAAATTTAATAAACACACTTATTAACGATAATGAAGGATATCTCGTAGGATGAAGGTGCCGTTTCACACTCCCCAGTCAGTAGACTGCACGATTAAAAACCGTACGGTCGATGACCGGTTCAAGATGGCCTCTGATACGCCGACTACCGTAAAAAATAGGAAATAAATAAAAAAAAAAACGATAACGAAAATTGCGCAATAACATATAAAAATAACTGTGCCACTGTTCTGCCCTCCTAAGAATAGATGCCGTATCTTCACAAAGTCACGAATTGAGATATCGGCGTTTAAAGATTTTGCGATAGCCCTTTTATTTCATAACTCATTTTAAATATTTGATTGTGGATTCATGGGGCACATGGCTTATGAATTTCGGTACAATAGTTTTTTTAGGTGTAACTATAACGGTTTTTCCAAAAAGGAACATACGGCATTTTTAAATAATTTTATCAGTAGATATTCTAAGAAAGAAAGCGGTATGTAATATAGTTTATCGATACCGCTTTCTTTTTTAGTAATGCATCTCAAAAATATGCCGTATATTTATTAGTTACAGATAATTCGAGTTTTGCCATCAGATTATACATGAAATTTTAAACTTTGGATTCTATTTCTAAAATTAACCAAGCAGATTTAGGAAAATGTACATATCGAAAATTTTCCTAAATGATGAAATAATAACATTTTTAGTTTTAAAAAAAATTATAATTAAAACCAAAACAACGTTCACTAATAATAATAATAATAATAATAAAATATTATTGTCAAAAGAATACAAAATACAAACAGGTGAAAACTATAATAAAAAATGAACCACAAAATTACTCATCGCATTCAGGTAGATTAATCCAGAACTGTTTCCGATTATCCGGGATAAGTGGTCCGATTAAGCGTAGCAAATCTTGCTTTTTCTGTTTTGAAAATCCGCAAGGTTTAGCAGGATATTCAACAGAAGCCGTTAGAGGTCCAGATTTTTTCATGGCTTTTTTGCAAAGGAAATCTAACTTCTTAAAACTTTCATTTAAAAGAGACGTTTTATACTGTAGAAAATAGTTTCCCCTGGTAGCTTTAACCTGAACCATATCAGATAAAAGTGGATGATTTGGGTCTTGCTTAATTTTCTGCTGGGATTTAAGGTCTTTCCATTTATAGAAATCCTTATGATTCATTGATTTTATTTCAACTCTCTTACTGTTTGATAATAATATAGCCTCTTGAAAGTCATTAAAATCATAAGTCTTTCCCTGCTTTCTTAGGGATAGCTCCACCTGATGGTGAAAGCTGTCTGCGGACATGAATGTATGTCCAGGCTCAAAATAATTCACAGTTAGTTCCCTGGCTAATATTTCGTCTGAATTTACCATCCTTACAAGAAATGTGTAAAAACACCAATTTTTATTCTGACTGGCGCAATTATCCAGCCAAAAAATCACATTTTTTGCATCTCTTTGTCTTAAAAGAAAAGAATAAAAGGTGCTCACAATATCCTCTTTGTTTCTACCACTAGTGGACTCATTCCATATAACAGCAAAAGGGGATAATTTTTGTTTTTTCCCCAGTGGAACAAAACTTTCATGATAGGCAATTAATCGATGTGCAAATATTACCCTTTTAAAGCTATCGATCCTCGGGAGCATTATGATTTTTTGCAGATCAGCAGAAACATGCACCGTTTCATCGTCAAAACTAGACTGAGCTTGCTCCCTATATAGTTTTCTAGAATTCTCGGCATGATTAATGTGCTTTTTATATTTAAGGCATATGTCACAGTCTTCTTGCAAATTTTCTTTTTGGTGTCCATGTAAGTCGAATTGCTCACACATCTCGCATTCTTCATGACCAAGTCTCGTGAACGAAATATTTTTGGCTTTTAGCCTGACTCTGTACGCCTCATATGAAATATGAACGTCCGGATGTTTAAACCGAAAATCTTCATACATAGTAGAAATACTAACGTCGCTAGGTAAGTATCTTCGATGTGAGGCGTGTTCACGCCTATAATGTGAGATTATCGGGTTAAACGTCTCTATGTGCTTACTTACTAGGTCGTCATCAATTTGAACATTTTTTCTAGCCCTACCTTGATAGCTCGGAAGAGGGTGAAACTGGCCTTTTGGTGTTTTAGACAGGGTGTCATGGACTACCCTATTATTAGTTTTCTTAAACCCAAGTGTTGTCAAGAAGAAAATTTTGCAAACTTCCCTACGCCCGCCATTTTCTGTTTGTAAATAATATTTGAATGTGTTCTGTTTTCTGCCACCACCCACATCAAAATTTGCTTTTGTTTTTTTGGTTTCGGAGCGGTCGCAGGTCGTTAAAATAAATGACTTTCTCTGCTCGCTTGTTAGTTTCCAAAACCCATCATTAATATCGCAGCGTTGCTTCTCAGAGAAAAATGTGTAGCATTTTTTTCTGCATTTGTTTGTAATACAACCTGGCAATACTGTGTGCATTTTAATTAAAATATTTCTTTGCTCTTCCTTGACTCTATTTCTTTCTTCAACACTTCTTGCCTTCTTTCTTTTCCTAACTATTCCTTTTCTTGTGTAACTTGTCTCTGAATGATCTGTTGTAATTCCTGTTGTAACAAAATATATAAGAGGTAAATCATCTTCATAATCGCTATCTATATTTTGTTCGCTGTTATCCCTTTCACTTATGTTTATATTAGAAGCCATCACATCTGCAAGACATCCCTCTTCTTGCCGAATATTCTCCATGTGACCTTCATTATTTGACTCATCTTTATTAATAATTATGTCAGCTGCCGGTCCTAACCCGTTGTAATTATTATGTCCATTGTTATTATTGTTGTTTAGATTTTTTGTTGAATTTAAAACTGAGCCGTCCACAATGGTACATGTAGACGTCAAGGAAATAAAACCACAAGAATTTCTTTGTTCTGATAATATGTTGTCTGTTAAAACCGGAGAATTATCATCACATATTGAGACTTCCGGAATCGTATCTGGAAGAATGGTTTGAACAGGTAACAAAGTTGTACAGATCGGATGTTCGCCAGATGGGTTTGATGTTTCTAGTGTTGTATCTGAACGCAAACTAAAGTAATTATTGCTTGTGTTGTTTTCTTGGACTTGAAAAGGAATACTAGTTTCGCCTACATCATAAGCAACACTACCAAACTCGACAGAAAAATCACCATTTGAATGCTCTTCATTTTCAGCTTGAAATGTAGAAACTTCATCCCCATTTGTGTTTTGCGTATACGATAAAACAGAACGACTTAACAGAGACTGATTTGTAGCAAAATTTAAATGTGGATGTTGCTGCTGTCTTTCGGAAACTTTAGATGCCAACTCCAACATTAGCCTCGTTCTTTTAGACATCGTTTTCCTACAAGAAAAACTGAAAATCAACACCAAGCCTCATCAGTTTGACGATATTTTTTAAAAACGAACTTATGTTCCAATTTTTACCTTCTAGTTTTTGCGACTTTTCAAGAGACTACCTTTCATTTTTTTTGTGATATTTATAAAAATATATTAATATTATAAAACTTGTTTGAAAAAATGTTTCTACCAAGAGCATCACTACGTTGCAATATGTATAAAGTAATTTAATAATTTCATCGGTACAAATTTTGGCTTTGTCGGAATACAAACTTACTGAACAGTACATACAATGATTATAAACTATCCAAAGGTACTTACTATCAGATATTTAGAAACACCAATAAAAAACTACTAAAACTTCAAAATAAGCTCCAAGGCGTTTAATCTGTGATTCACAAATTCACAAATGAAACACAAACCAAGAATTAAAGCGGCATAACATATTTACTATGAATAGATGCAGCATTTTCAAGCGCGCAGTTGAATTTACGGCGTGCTTTCTTGGTAATCAGAAGATACCGCGTCTAATTTAGGGATATGCGAATATTTTTTAGATACGGCAAATAAACATATCATATTTTAATATTTCCCATATAGATACGGCTTTTATAGTTGGTAAATACCTAAGTTTACGTAAAACAAAGCGTTTGGCAGAAAATAATTAAAAACGAGTTTTTTCAAGATACGGCATCTATTCTTAGGAGGGCAGTGTTGCTGTATATGTATAAACCATTCATAAAACATTAGGGTTTATATTTAAAGTTCTAGCTATCAGTTGCAATTAAAAAAAAAACTAACCCAATCCGTTAGCAAACGATTTGGGCATATTAAAATTATATTCATCTTTAACTAGGTTTATGTTTTAATTTGTAATCAGAAAATGTTTCGACATTACAAAAAATATAAAAGCATAAAATTAATAAATTTTAAAAGTATAACAGTAATAACCAAGCAACTAACATTGAAGACAATATTATTTATAATTACTATTAAATATTAATAACAAGGCGCATTTTTACCATTTAAGAGTCATGAACTTCTTAGTTAAAGATTCTTATATACACTCTTATAAATAAAAATACTAGTCGACCCTAGCTAGCCTCTTTGGTAGAAATGCAGATTGTCGTAATTGTTGAATCTGTTTTTTCTTTGTATATATTTCAATATTGCAGTGTGTTCTTGGTCAGCAATGAAAATACATGTTCATTTAACCTAAGGTCTATATTATCTGCTCTAGTTATAACTCGTCATAATTGTCTCCGCTCCAGAAGTTAACCCAGCAAAACTATTATTGGTTAATAGCAATCTACATTGCTATTGCCAAATAATACAAAATTGTGTTAAAGTTATTCGTACTATATTATAATATTTTTTGTACCAGAGAAGATGGCCGTTCTGTCTTTTGTCTGTCCTGTCTGTCTGTCTGTCTGTCTGTCTGTAGGTATGAAAGCATCAGAATTTATCAGAATGGATTGTAATTTTATGTTCTACTAAACAACGCCCAAAAAAAAACAAAAAACGAAGTATATGTTAAAAAGAAAACAAGACAAGCATTAATAAAATTACTGCCGCCTTCGATCTTGCATTAGATGTTCAATATGGCGGCCATTGTTATCTAAACACACTTGTAACCTAAGTTTAAAATTTTGACGGACACTGAAAAGAATGTCCGGATTTTCATTAGGATGGTGAATTTCATTTACTATTTTGATTTGAATAACATCTAATGTATTGGGTGTTGTGTCGTAGACAACATCCTGTAGATGTCCCCATAAAAAAAAATCCAATTCGGTTAAATCCGGACTCCGTGGAGGCCAGCGAACCGTTCCATTTTTTCCAATCCATTGGGGGTACCTCTGGTTTAGAAAATTTGTAACGGTTCTAACGCTATGAGCGGGCGCACCATCTTGCTGCCATACTATGTCGCGTAACTGATGCGGTGGGATGTTGGCCATGAAGTTACCGATTTCGTTCTCCAAAAAACCCAAATAGCGTTCTCCAGTCAATGTTCCTTGATAAAAAAGAGGACCCAAAATTCTGTTTTGCCACATCCCACACCAAACACTCATGGTTTGGTATCCCTGCCGTTCAACAGGCGCAATTTGATGGGGATTCTCTTTAGACCAGTAATGAGTATTGCGCCTGTTGTGACGACCGGCTGTGGAGAAACAGGACTCATCTGTGAATAATATGTTTGAAATAAAATTTGGATCCTCTTCATTAATCCGGAGCATTGTCCTGCAAAATGCCATGCGATTTTCGAAATCACCATCCTTCAGATTAATTACGGGCATAACCTTAAAAGCCTTAAAGCCATTCCTCTTTAATACTTTTTGGATAGACCCGTAAGTAAAACCTAAATCACCCACCGCATCAGTAATGGCTTTTGTCGGATTTGCCTCAAAATATGCTAAAATTATTATAATGTTATCTTGGGTCAAAACTGTTGCCATCCTCTCTCGTTTTGGGGCTAGCGAATGGTGAACCCTTAGTTGTTCCACAACCCGGCGAAACATTGTTCTATGTGGCGTGTGACGTTCTGGGTATTCAGCAGCATATCTAAAATATTTTATATTATTTAGTAAATATAATTAATATTTATTTGTCCATTGAATGTGGTGATATGCAATTCATTTCTATCTTTTCTAGCGTCGTTGTGCAAATTGATATCATGGCGCCCAATACGCAAAATATAGAGCAATAGAAGTCGCAGTTTCCTTTTTTTTCGGTCATTATTAGTGATCGACCGATATGACTTTTTTAGCCGATACCGATAATCGGCCGATACTGATAATGTCTTGGCCGATAACGATATATATCGGCATATCGGCCTTTTTTAATTGATAACATTATTAATGTCTAAAATCTGAATATTCTGTAATATAATTTATAATTCTTTAACGTTCAATTTAAAATCACAAAAATAAAAACAAAAATTGCACTTTGGCAACACAGCAATAGGCGGTAATTTATGTGGCTCAGCGCCAAGTCATTGGTGAATCCCCTTAATTTGAATTTCTCGGTGAATCCCGTGCGTTTATTGCCGTGCATTCAGTATTGCATTCTTAAAGCAGATCGTTTTAAGTTCGATTATTTCTTGGCGTAATTTAGTTAATCTTTAACAAAGACATAATATTAATAGTTAATAATAATCCTATTGGAGTTTAGTGGAGTGCAAAGTAGCGAAATGGATGGAAAAAGTATTTATTGGAAATATTTCATAAAGAATAAATTATCCCCAGCAGATAAGAAATCCACCGCAAAATGTAAATTGTGTGACATAACATTTCATTAGGGGGAGTGGGAAAATCGGCGAATACCTCAAACATGAAATACCATTTAGAGAAAAAACATCCTCAAGAATATTATAAATTGAAAGGGACTGATTCAAGCTTAGGTTAGTACTAAATTTTTATTTTCCTGTGCACGTTATAAAAATATTTACCAACAATAGGACCTGCTCATTCAGGATTATATTATTATATAGGATTGAGGGGCAAATCACCCAGGAATTTTTTGCTAAAAATCTAGGGATTTATTTTATTAGGAATTTAGGGAATTTTAAGGGAATTTGTGTAAAAAAATTACTGAAAAAATCTGAAGAATTAAGTAATTTGTTGGGAATTTGGGGAAATTAAAGGAATTTGTGTAGGAGGGGGGACATTTTTCTTTTTCATCACTTTAAATCGTTTCATTAACAATTAACACCTACGATATGATTTTATTTAAAAACAAATTTCCCCGTTTATTTCAACGTTTTGACTTTTGATCACCCTGAGTCTATTTTTTTTAGAAACGGCTGGACCTTCTAGTTGTTCTAGTAGTACCTCTAACTCTAAGCTATTGCAAGTCTCACTGGCTGACTCTTTCAAGCAAATGCAAAAGTGGGACATTAATTCATCCAGAGCGAAGGAGTTTCACTACCTTATAGGTGAAATGATATGTTTAGATAATCAGCCATTCAGCATTGTATCAGATGATGGCTTTACTCGGCTACTAAAGAAAGCTATTCCAAATTATGAAATTTCTTCTGACAAATACTTCAGAGAAAAAGTTGTACCAGATATTTACTCAAGATGTAAAGCAGAAGTGACTCAAAAAATTTCAAATATGTTGGGAAAAGCATCTTTTACTACAGATATTTGGACGTGCAAATATAAAAACAGTTCTTTTTTGTCTCTCACAATCCATTTTTTTGAAAAAACATGTTTAAGTTTAAATCAGAGATCCCATTTTTCACTTGCCTGCAAGAAGTTCCCAGGATCTCATACAGGAGACGCCATAGTTGAAGCATTTAATTCTTTGTTACAAGAATGGAATATAAAAAGAGAACATATTCACTTAGTATTAGCAGACAATGCTGCCAATATGAGGAATGGTTTTGTTAAGGCAAAAGTAAATTATGAAGCATGCTTCATTCATTCTTTACAACTTGTAATACAGGATGCTATACAAAGTCAACGTTCAGTCAGTGATTTAATAGCAAGATCAAGAAAAATCGTTTCGCATTTTAATCACTCTCAAACTGCTTGCGATAAACTAAGTAAAGAACAACTAAACCTTCCCAAACACAAACTTTTCCAAGATGTACAAACACGTTAGAATTCCTCATTTTATCTACTCTCTCGCCTACTTGAACAAAAACAAGCAGTAAATTTATATATTTTGGATCATGGGACTCTTACAGACTTGACATTTTCCGAATGGGAATTAGTTGGAAGCATTTTAAATTTGTTAAAGCAATTTGAAGACATAACAAAAATTACAAGTTCTTCAGACTGCTGCATATCTGAAGTCATTCCATTTGTTTCGACCATCACTGCCTATCTTAACAAAGAAAACGCTAATTTTGCAGGAGTATGTACAATGAAAGAAGAATTGAAAAACAGCTTGAATAAACGATTTCAGAATATATTTATAAAAAAACATTATACCATCGCGACTTTCTTGGATCCTCGCTTCAAAGACAATTTTTTTACAAAAGACCGTGATTTTATATGCGAATACATAACTACAAATCTAAAGTCCCAAATAAAAGAAAACAATACATCTGTAGAACATTCCAGTTCCCCTGACATTTCGGATTACATTCAAGACAATACAATAAATGAAACTATAGATTCTATAGAAATTGATAGTGATGACAACGAACCACTTGCTAAGTATGTTCGAACTTCTGAACCTGAGACTAGTCGAACATCTGGCCAAAATCTGTTTTGGGAAATCTACGAAGAATTTGCCGGAGAAGGGATGAGCTCCACAAAAACAAAAACCATTTCAACAACATCTTCTTGTGACACAAAATCATCTTCTAGGCCCTAGAAGATGATTTTGTGTTTGTTACAATAGCTGGTACAATATCTCATAAGTTTGGTATCAACATGTATACTTGTATACTTGTGAGCGCGCAGTCACTTTGATAAAAGCCGCCTCTGAATTGTTTACAACGCAATTTTTATATTTCTCTTTTTATTTTTGCTTTTTGTTTATCAAAGGCGCCGACTCGAGTATTTTCTTTTTCTCTTCTTTTGAAAAGTATTTTCCCGAAGAACAGAATACAAAAATGAAACTGAATTCATGGATTCATAATCCTTTTTTACCCAACTTGGAAAAGCCCGAAAGTATATCAAACGAGATATATGAATCTCTTTTAGAAATGTCATCAGACACAAGTATGGAGTCACTGTTCAAAACGACGCCTCTCAACGATTTTTGGTGCAGAATCCGTGATGAATATCCAATGCTGGGCAAAATGGCTCTGAATATTCTTCTCCCGTTCCCAACAACATATTTGTGCGAAACAGGATTCTCAACCTATGCAGCCACGAAAACAAAATATCGCAATAGACCGGACGCCGAACCTGATATGAGACTTCAACTGTCTTCTATCAAACCTGATATCAACCAATTGATGAAAAATAAAAAACAGTTTCATACCTCCCATTAGTTAGATTTTTCTTTTTTAATATCTTCTATTATTGTACTTGCCATGTGGTAAAGTAAGTAATAATTAGTAACTATTACATTGTACTTTTATTATGCTTATTAATAAAGAATACACTTTTAAAAACTATTGTTTTATTGTAGGGTTCCATCAAGTATTTTGCTTCCCAAAAGGGTTCCGTCACCAAAAAAGTTTGAGAACCGCTGTTCTAGGGCATCCATTTGTGAAGAAGTGAATGCTGAAATTACAGAATATAAGAAACATCCTCTTCTTGAAAGAAAAGCGAATCCCATTTCTTGGTGGCAAGAAAAACGAGAAGTTCTACCATTATTATATAATCAAGCTCTTATATATTTATCTGCACCAGTTGGCAGTGTTGCAAGTGAGCAAATGTTTTCAGTAGCGGGAACCGTAAATTCGGCGAAAAGGAATCGGCTGAATCCAGAAACAACCGAGAAACTAATATTTTTACATGATAATTTGCCTAAACTACATTATTCATATTAAATGCCTATTTCATGTTATATCTACCATAATTTCTTAAGATTAACTTATTTGAAATATTACTTTAAATTTAAATATAAAAAAAATGTTTTAAGCTGCTATGGTTGTTTTTATACATCGGCCGATATAGCCGATATATATTTACATCTATCGGCCGATACCGATAATCGGCTCTCGGCCGATATAGCCGATATATCGGTATCGGTATCGGTCGATCACTAATTAATATCTTTCAAGGCAGAAGAACAGTGACGATGAGACGACGCAGCTGACTTATTTTTTGTTGGTCGGGGTAAAGGATAAGCTCACCGTAGGTACAAATCGTACCTTGTCATGTGGCCAAGTAAATCTTAAGCTATATGTTCTATATAATAATAAATATAAGGTAAAATTATTTATCACAAAATATGGTCAACTAGTAACTTATTTCAAATTTATGGATTTTAGCACACTTTAAGTTTTTCTTTTAGTTCTATGGCTACCTTTTTACGCCAACCGTTTCTCTGTCTCTATTCTTATAAATAATAAAACTAGTGCACCAATTGTTGAGAACGACCTTAATTATATAAAATATTACACAGTGTATCTTTATAGTTCAAAATAGTGACAAAAATGCCTTGGAACTCCCAAACGGATGAGAAGCACGTTTTTGTATAGTTCGAGTGTCGTTCTCGAAATCCGTGTTGTCGAGTAGGGGTCTGGCGCTCGGCGGTGAGCGGCTATAATATTCTTTCCAAATTTTGACCAGCGGTTTAAAAAAACATTTCCCAAACGGATGAAAATTACTGGAGGGCATCTAGGCAACCCCCCAATTACCGGAAAATATTTTCATCCGATTTGATCCTTGCCGTAACCTACAGTACAATTAAATGGACCCAAACTTCGAAATTAAAAAAAAAAATCAGCCGCATGCATGCAACCGGACTAAAATAAATCGTTGTTATTTATGTTATTAAAAAAAAAAAGTTTTCGTCCAAAATGAGCCTGGATAAACTATGCCAAATAACAAAAAACCTCGCCAGCACGCGTGATTTTGATCCCGGAGTTCTCCGTAAATTTTCTGCGAGATTTAGATGGAGGTTTCGTAAATTTATTTGTCTCTGGTTTAAAAATTAAAAAAAAATGAAATGCTCCCGAGAGGCGGTAAAATGTTGAGTGACTATTCAATGGTAAGTAAAAATTTTCATGCATATTCTGGAAGATCTGGTCTTGGCCGCAACAAATTTGGATGAAAATAATTTTTCGATGTTCTGTAGGTGTCAAAGAACCTGTTTGCAAATTTTTATCCATGTTGGAATTACTTTATCAAATTTTGCCCATTTAAATTTTGAAAAACTGCTATAAAGCGATGGCGACACATGGAGCAAAAAAAATTTTTTACATATTCTCAGACACGAACTCTAGCTCCCTGCCCAATTTCAAGTTTAAATTAGCAAATTTTTTTCCCTCCTTTTTCCCATTTTTTTTTAGCTCCTGGAAGAGCTCTTTGAAAAGATCAAATCGGATGAAAATATTTTTCCGGTAATTAGGGGGTTGCCTAGATGCCCTCCAGTAATTTTCATCCGTTTGGGAAATGTTTTTTTAAACCGCTGGTCAAAATTTGGAAAAAATATTATAGCCGCTCACCGCCGAGCGCCAGACCCCTACTCGACAACACGGATTTCGAGAACGACACTCGAACTATACAAGAACGTGGTTCTTATCCGTTTGGGAGTTCCAAGGCATTTTTGTCGCCGCGGCTCTAGCTATTACCTTTTATAATGTTTCGTATATTATAATATATTATTCTTTACAATTTTATTTACCTTATTAATAATACGTAAGACCAACCAACTATAGTGGCAGAATTTAATTGCATTACTATTTAATTTACTTTGCACATATCTTGTAAATAAGACAGATACCAGCAAGACATAGAAATGAAAATACAACAAAATTATAGATTTCCATAATGTTTTAAGGTCGATTTAAACTTTGAAATCCTACATTTTGAATATCGTCGAATATTTTATTTACAAACAAGCTTTTAATAGAACTTCTTATTTTTGTTAGTAACTTATATTTCAACAGTATAAAATAATTAAATTTCAAAATATGGGATTTCGATGGAAACTCTACGCTAAATAAAAAAGATTAAATTATAAGCAAAACTGACTTGAATTTTAAAGGAAAATGTTATTATAGTCAGCACCCACTATTATTTTTTTCAAAAGTCGGAACAAGAGCTTAAGAATAATGATAGCGCAAGAAATTTGTTTTTACCTAACAATGCCATAGGCCAATCCTTGTTTTCAAAAATGACTAGTTTTTGGTAAAACCTTTGGTAGAGCTTGTATAAACTTGATTAGCATAATTACTGATAACAATTATTTAAAAATTAATATTTTTGCGTTTTTTTTTTTAATATTCAATACGTTATTTTAGGAAATGAAAAACCATACCTTCTTCTGGCAACTGTAGCGTTCTCTCCACATAAAAAGAACATTCGTAGCATATCGAATTTATTTTCACTTGAAAGCGCAGCGTTCATGATCAAACTTATTTAAATATAATAAAGTAACAATCTTATTGCTTTGACAAATTTACGCCTAGCAAAATGACAGATCAATCGTTAAGAATAATGCCTAGCAACCAAACAAATGCCTGTATCTATTTGTAAAAGACGGTCACAGCCACCTTTAAAAAAATGGAACCAATTTTGCTACATCTTCCAAATAACTAAGTTTCAGGAAAACGCTTGAACAATATAATTTATTTAATTTTTTTCTCATAGGTTGACATTATTTTTTGGTTTCATAAGTGAATATTGTGAGAGAAAGCGCCATTTAAGTATTTCTTGACGTATAATTTCCATTAATATAGGGTGACCCACCATAATATACGATAAGGTCTTTACGGATAATATGAAAAAAAAATTATTGTTAATGCAGACAACCTATGAGCACAATTTGAATCCATGTTGAAACATACAGGTTGTTACAAAAAACAGGATCCGCGATTAAGGGAATAAGAAATTTAATAATAGGATCGCAAAATGCAATTCGCTCGTGTGGTTCCTTACAGCGGTTGCCATTTAAGAAAATTCAAAATGGCGTTGTATCTGTCACTTTTTGACATCTGTCGGATTTGACTATAGCGTAGATCGCTTGCTCACGCGAAATTATGTCACTGTGATAAAAATTAAGATGTTCAGCTTAGAACGTCTATTTATTAAAGGGGTGAGACACTTAAAAGACAAAATCGATGGAGGCAAATTAGGAACCCCCGTATTTCCGAAACGGCTGAAAATAAGTGTCAACAACTATATAGTTTTAGAATCGGATCGCCAAATGCAATCCAATCGTGTGGTTATTTATGAGAGTTGCCATTTAAAAAAAATCAAAATGGCGTCGTATCTGTCACTTTTTGACATCTGTCGGATTTGACTATAGCGTAGATCGCTTGCTCACGCGAAATTATGTCACTGTGAAAAAAATTAAGGTGTTCAGCTTAGAAGGTCTATTTATTAAAGGGGTGAGACACTTAAAAGACAAAATCGATGGAGGCAAATTAGGAACCCCCGTATTTCCGAAACGGCTGAAAATAAGTGTCAACAACTATATAGTTTTAGAATCGGATCGCCAAATGCAATCCAATCGTGTGGTTATTTATGAGAGTTGCCATTTAAAAAAAATCAAAATGGCGTCGTATCTGTCACTTTTTGACATCTGTCGGATTTGACTATAGCGTAGATCGCTTGCTCACGCGAAATTATGTCACTGTGAAAAAAATTAAGGTGTTCAGCTTAGAAGGTCTATTTATTAAAGGGGTGAGACACTTAAAAGACAAAATCGATGGAGGCAAATTAGGAACCCCCGTATTTCCGAAACGGCTGAAAATAACTATCAACAACTATATACTTTTAGAATCGGATCGCCAAATGCAATTCAATCGTGTGGTTATTTATGAGAGTTGCCATTTAAAAAAAATCAAAATGGCGTCGTATCTGTCACTTTTTGACATCTGTCGGATTTGACTATAGCGTAGATCGCTTGCTCACGCGAAATTATGTCACTGTGAAAAAAATTAAGGCGTTCAGCTTAGAAAGTCTATTTATTAAAGGGGTGAGACACTTAAAAGACAAAATCGATGGAGGCAAATTGGGAACGCCCGTATTTCCGAAACGGCTGAAAATAAGTGTCAACAACTATATAGTTTTAGAATCGGATCACCAAATGCAATTCAATCGTGTAGTTATTTATGAGAGTTGCCATTTAAAAAAAATCAAAATGGCGTCGTATCTGTCACTTTTTGACATCTGTCGGATTTGACTATAGCGTAGATCGCTTGCTCACGCGAAATTATGTCACTGTGAAAAAAATTAAGGTGTTCAGCTTAGAAGGTCTATTTATTAAAGGGGTGAGACACTTAAAAGACAAAATCGATGGAGGCAAATTAGGAACCCCCGTATTTCCGAAACGGCTGAAAATAAGTATCAACAACTATATACTTTTAGAATCGGATCGCCAATGCAATTCAATCGTGTAGTTATTTATGAGAGTTGCCATTTAAAAAAAATCAAAATGGCGTCGTATCTGTCACTTTTTGACATCTGTCGGATTTGACTATAGCGTAGATCGCTTGCTCACGCGAAATTATGTCACTGTGAAAAAAATCAAGGCGTTCAGCTTAGAAAGTCTATTTATTAAAGGGGTGAGACACTTAAAAGACAAAATCGATGGAGGCAAATTGGGAACGCCCGTATTTCCGAAACGGCTGAAAATAAGTATCAACAACTATATACTTTTAGAATCGGATCGCCAAATGTAATTCAATCGTGTAGTTATTTATGAGAGTTGCCATTTAAAAAAAATCAAAATGGCGTCGTATCTGTCACTTTTTGACATCTGTCGGATTTGACTATAGCGTAGATCGCTTGCTCACGCGAAATTATGTCACTGTGAAAAAAATTAAGGCGTTCAGCTTAAAAAGTCTATTTATTTAAGGGGTGAGACACTTAAAAGACAATATCGATGGAGGCAAATTGGGAACGCCCGTATTTCCGAAACGGCTGAAAATAAGTGTCAACAACTATATAGTTTTAGAATCGGATCGCCAAATGCAATCCAATCGTGTGGTTATTTATGGGGGTTGCCATTTAAGAAAATTCAAAATGGCGTTGTATCTGTCACTTTTTGACATCTGTCGGATTTGACTATAGCGGAGATCGCTTGCTCACGCGAAATTATGTCACTGTGAAAAAAATCAAGGCGTTCAGCTTAGAAAGTCTATTTATTAAAGGGGTGAGACACTTAAAAGACAAAATCGATGGAGGCAAATTGGGAACGCCCGTATTTCCGAAACGGCTGAAAATAAGTGTCAACAACTATATAGTTTTAGAATCGGATCGCCAAATGCAATTCAATCGTGTAGTTATTTATGAGAGTTGCCATTTAAAAAAAATCAAAATGGCGTCGTATCTGCCACTTTTTGACATCTGTCGGATTTGACTATAGTGTAGATCGCTTGCTCACGCGAAATTATGTCACTGTGAAAAAAATTAAGGCGTTCAGCTTAGAAGGTCTATTTATTAAAGGGGTGAGACACTTAAAAGACAAAATCGATGGAGGCAAATTAGGAACCCCCGTATTTCCGAAACGGCTGAAAATAAGTATCAACAACTATATACTTTTAGAATCGGATCGCCAAATGCAATTCAATCGTGTAGTTATTTATGAGAGTTGGCATTTAAAAAAAATCAAAATGGGTCGTATCTGTCACTTTTTGACATCTGTCGGATTTGACTATAGCGTAGATCGCTTGCTCACGCGAAATTATGTCACTGTGAAAAAAATTAAGGCGTTCAGCTTAGAAAGTCTATTTATTAAAGGGGTGAGACACTTAAAAGACAAAATCGATGGAGGCAAATTGGGAACGCCCGTATTTCCGAAACGGCTGAAAATAAGTATCAACAACTATATACTTTTAGAATCGGATCGCCAAATGTAATTCAATCGTGTAGTTATTTATGAGAGTTGCCATTTAAAAAAAATCAAAATGGCGTCGTATCTGTCACTTTTTGACATCTGTCGGATTTGACTATAGCGTAGATCGCTTGCTCACGCGAAATTATGTCACTGTGAAAAAAATTAAGGCGTTCAGCTTAGAAGGTCTATTTATTAAAGGGGTGAGACACTTAAAAGACAAAATCGATGGAGGCAAATTAGGAACCCCCGTATTTCCGAAACGGCTGAAAATAAGTATCAACAACTATATACTTCTAGAATCGGATCGCCAAATGCAATTCAATCGTGTAGTTATTTATGAGAGTTGGCATTTAAAAAAAATCAAAATGGGTCGTATCTGTCACTTTTTGACATCTGTCGGATTTGACTATAGCGTAGATCGCTTGCTCACGCGAAATTATGTCACTGTGAAAAAAATTAAGGCGTTCAGCTTAGAAAGTCTATTTATTAAAGGGGTGAGACACTTAAAAGACAAAATCGATGGAGGCAAATTGGGAACGCCCGTATTTCCGAAACGGCTGAAAATAAGTATCAACAACTATATACTTTTAGAATCGGATCGCCAAATGCAATCCAATCGTGTGGTTATTTATGGGGGTTGCCATTTAAGAAAATTCAAAATGGCGTCTCATCTGTCAAATTTGTAAATCTATGTATTTTTTGACATTAAATTCGGCTTCCTTATCGAAAATCATTCAGAAATATGTTATTTGTTTTTTATGATAGTCAGCAGGAAAATCGCCAATCGGGTGAGACACTTAAAAAAATGTCCCTGTACATTTGAAACAAAAATTTCCCATCGATAATCTCGATGAAAAGGTTGGGTGTGGACATGAACAGAAATTGTTAAGGAGACATGTTCCTTTGCTTCCATCATCTATTCGTGGAATAATAATTGGACCGTCGAATTGTGGCAAAACCAATGTTATAATTTCACTATTTACTCATCCTTTGGGATTACGCTTTGAAAATGTTGATATCTACTCAAAGTCACTGCACCAACCATAATACGAATATTTAAGGAAAATTCTTACACCTATCAAGGGTCTTGGTTACTATGCCTTTAACGATGCCTGCAATATTGTGGAACCGTCAGATGCAAAGCCCAATTCCATATTTATATTTGATGATGTTATGTGCGAAAAACAGGATGTCATAAGATCATATTTCTGTATGGGACGTCGCAAAAATGTGGATGCATTTTATTTGGCTCAAACATATTCACTAGTTCCTAAACAGCTTGTGCGAGATAATGCCAACATTATCATTATGTTTAAACAAGATAAAATGAATATGAGACACGTATTTTCCGATCATGTATCACCCGACCTGACTTTTATACAATTTCAGAAAATGTGCTTGAAATGTTGGGATAATAAATATGGATTCTTGGTTATCGATACTATCCTTATCGATAATGTGAATTCGGGAAGATATCGCAAGGGACTTGATAGCTATATATTTGTTTAACAATGACAAATGCTCTTATTTCATTGTTGTTCAGTACTTTGTCAACACCATGAATGAAGAAATTGACTTAAAACGGAAACTAGTGGAAACTACCAATGCTGTCCAAAAAAATTTTAAATAATCCAAGGCGGCGAAGACACAAAGTGCGCTCGACTTGGATAAATTTTATGAGTCAATCACTAAACCGCTAACATCTATATGTAATGTAGTAAAGCAACGCCAGCAGCAGCAGCAGCAGCAGCAACAACCCAAAACCCAAGGAAAAAAATACAGTCTTAGTACTAGCACAATGGAGGAGCCTGAGGAAATATCCGATATGATCGATCCCAGGTCATCATTTCAATCACCTACTCCGATAGGCCGAAAAGTTTACATTCATACAACACCGAAACGTGATATTGATGTTACATTGTTTGAGAAACCTTCCACCTCAAGTTATACAAGTTCACCAGTCGACAAGATTTACACCTAGTTAAATGAATTAAAAAATAAACCATCCCAATACGATACCATTTATGGTGTATATTTCGGTAGAAAGCCGAATAACCTTAAAAAATATATTGGTAACTTAGAAGAGCGCTTTCCAAATGGCAAAATTAGCTTATATAAAAACGGAAAAAAATGTTGCTTTATTTGAAGGGACACCTCAACTTTACGATGTGCTTTTTTTAAAGAAATCCACCATTTCTAACAAAATACAATGATGGAGTGGTGCAGAGCTACAAGGATATTTTAGAACTGACAAGTGCAGCCTATAAAGATTATGATAAAAATCGGGGTCTACGAGAAACCAGATTAAAGAAATGTCTGTATTTTATAAAATCCCTACTGACGGCAGACATTAAATCAGGTAGTGCTCTTATAAAGAAAAACAACATCGTTAAAAAAAAATAAAAGTACCCAACAAGAAACTACTTCCTACCAAATCACATCAGTACGTTTATGGGAATAAACCTACGGAATTGGTTGATCGATTACGATTGCTGTGGAGTTCAAATGTAGCTGGCAATACTGGACAAGACAATGAAGTTTTGTCAATTGTTGAGGAACTTCGCGAGGAACGAATAATATATTAAGTTATGTATCTTATTACATTTGATCAGTGTCTAATGAGACGTGTACGGTACAAGATATGGAGTCGAGCAGGGGGGAAATAGGAATTGTTAATGAATTACACCGCACCGCTAGAAAAAAATTTATTAGAAGACGGGCGATTATTAAAGGATACAAAGATTTATGGCAAATAGATTTAACTGAATGCAACAATATGCTGATGAGAACGGTGGATGTCGCTACATCCTTGTATGTATTAATAGTTACTCCAAATTTGTATACACCCGAGCAATCAAAAACAAGACCGGTGTGGAAGTGGTCGATGCAATGAAGAGTATAATTAAAGAGGCATCGTATAAACCAAACAATTTACAAAGTGACCAGGGAAAAGAATTCTATAATAGTCGTTTTCAAGCACTTATGGAAAAATTTAATAAAAGTCATTATTCTACATTCAGCACGAGAAAGGCTGCAATTGTTGAACGTGTTATAAGCACTTTAAAAAGTGCATTATATAAACAATTTTCGACTAGAGGTTGCTACAAGTGGCTGGAAATATTACCACGAGTAACAAGGGTCTATAATAATACAATACATCGCACCATTGGCATGAAACCTAAAGACGTGCTAGAAGACACCCGAATGAGGGCATACGATTATCTAAAGGTTAGACCGAAGAAATATAAATTTCATGTGGGTGATATAGTTCAAATCAGTAAATACAAATCCATATTTGAAAAGGGGTATACACCTTCATGGTCAACGGAACTGTTTAAAATTGTAAAAAGTAACATTACAAATCCACCTACCTACATACTGGAATCATTAGATGGTGAACCGATTAAAGCTTGTGTGATTAATGAGATTTTCTTTTATTTCAGAATTAAATATTTTTTTTTTGTTTGTTTATTATTATTTCCTTAAAAATTTCTCATTATCCAATTAAGAGAACCACGGCTCCTCAGGCACAGTCTTCCGGATTTAGAGCACTAGGTCGTGAGGTCTTCAGCTTTATAAAATTATGATTTTTCCAGATTTTTATTTGGGCGCCAATCAACCAAAGGGGTTGATAGAAAAAACAGATAGGTAGAATAGGAGAAAATGAACCAATAAAATCAAGAGAATTCCCTAGCTCCTGAAAGAAAAATAAGCCAATAAAGCACACAATTTTAAAACATTAACAGGTTTATTTATCGCATATATTTATCAAATGGTTACAAACGATGTGAATTTTCAACTTTTGAAATTTTTTACATGTATTTTTAACTTTATCGTTTGGTTGATCTACTTCTATGAGTTTTAAGTGATTAATAAAATGTTCTTGATGACAATTGATTTTTTTTTAATCTCGAAGCTCGATAAACCCTTTCTTTTTAATTTTAATAGACTCTGAAGGGGACTAGGCTATTTACTTACTAATCTAGATAAAATATATTCTCAAAACCAATGACTCTCACTATTATGTGGCTTTTTAATGGAGCAGGGACCAAAACAGATTTTAGAAGACAGCAATAAAATAAAAACACGATGCAATCAACAATGACTCTCGTAACAGAGCAATAGCAATGTTTGTAAATCACGATATCATAGACATAGATCTAAAAACGCTCAAACCCTAAATAATCATAAAAGTAACTATCACCCTTGTATTAGGATGAAGATACCACAAGTAATAAAATATCACAAGACATTAATTTGGAAATGACACTTTCACAGCTTAGCAGTAAGTTACTCACTAATGGTTGGGAGCAAATTCAAATTCCAATCAGGATCTTGAATAAACCACCACAAACTAATAATACATAAATTTAGGTACGGACTTAAGGTTTGAATCAAAACTTTACATTTTATGCAACACAATTATTTGTAAATGTTACAATAATTAACAAGGGAGATTAAAAGTAGTTCCAGGCAAGTACAGGGCTTATTTGATAGGCAACGGTGCTCTTTCGAGATCTATGTTGTCCTATCTTTATTTTTAAGGTAAAATTGAAACGGAGTGACCTATGGGTCTGTAAAAAAGGTTGGTAGCTGCTTTGCAGCAAAACAAACAATTCTGGGCTAAGGTTAAACAAAAAACGGTAGTTCCTACGTCGATTATCAATCATTCGGCATTAAATGCCATTCGAATAGTTCAAAAAATATTTAATTCTTGGTAGAATTAGTGAAGAAGGTATTACATTATTTGTAAATGCTACTATAATTAACAAGGGAGATTAAAAGTAGTTCAAGGCAAGTACAGGGACCAAAATTAAAGTAGTACAAATCAGTTACTCATCTTTTAAATTGCTGGTTTCTCTCACACGATGTCCTTCACTCGGCATCCCTCGCTGATGGTCCAGACAGCCTTGCTCTCAATCCACCACACGGTTATACAGAGGCACAAACAAATGGTTCAGCTAGGAACACGACGATTCCGTCTCCAGGGCATAGTTTCTAAATCGGCATCACCGGAAGTTGCTATCCCATAAAATGTCCAAATCTGACCAAACTGCCAAAATCCACAGCACTCAGCGACACCGTAGCTTCCAAACACGGCTTGAGATCCAATAATTTGGGAAAGGGTAGGATAATGTGAGAAATTTAGGTAATTTAAAATTAAATTGCATAAAACATTCATATAGGCCGAATACTCTTGAATGAGTGAGATGAAAACATTTTAAAGGGGTGTCGTAAAATGGACGAACAGGATAAAATAGATTCAATTAGGATCAAACCTAATAATTGAGTAACATCATCAAAAGGAAACGAGTAGCATAAAGTAGCATAAAATAAGATAAAACAGAATGGTATTGGGATAGGATGATGTAGAATAAAACAGAATAAATTAGAATGGCTTAGGGGGACTTAGAAAAACTTGGAAAACTCAAAATAAATTAGAATAAGTTAGAATAAGTTAGAATAAGTTAGAAGCCTGAAAAGAGACAAAATGGCGACCATTAGTACCACGCCACGAACGTATTTTAATTTCAATTTATTACCTGTTGGACTGGCTTCCTTATCCCTGTGGCCACAAAATACATCCCCATGACGGGTTGTTTATTAATGAAGCAGAATAGCCTATTAAATCCAAATTAATGCGGCATTTATGCCTTTAGGACCAAACTTTTATACACAAAAAACACTTGTGACCTTAACAGGGTTTAGCGTTAAAAAGAAACGTGAAATTTTGAAGGCACCTTGTTCTGGATGCTTTTACCGGTAGACGCGCGCAATTTGAGCAATACTCGACATACGTTCGACGGTTTGTCCATCTAAATGCGTTGGGAGGGCATAGGGGCATGTCGTTACCTATTTATAAGAACGATAAGCAGTTTATTCCATTATTACGGGGTACGTTCAGTTAATTGAACTGATGCACGCTTCAGATCTTTCTGGTGCGTTATGAATATTAAATAAAAATTATTGGAACGATCAAAATGATCGTTACAAATACCCCCCTTCAACGAACAGAAATAAAAAATTTAAAATAACAAATGATAAATCCGTACCTGGTACATTACACAACTTATGGCAACAGCTGCCTATTACAAATTTCTTAATTACTAGCTTATTTCTAATAACTATTACTACTTAATTAACTCTGGGTGAGTGATTTCTCACTCCGAATCATCAGAATCGAGACTGCCTTGATTAACAGGCTTTAAATCTTTAATATGATAACGCCCTATGTTTTTATCATTCTCATCCAATAGTTCATAGATTAAAGGTGATATCTTTCTTATAATTTTGCACTTAATGAATTTCTTTGCCAGTTTTTTTGAAAAATAATTTCCGGCATCAGATAAAATAAAATTTCTCTTATAAACAATGTCACCCTCGTCAAACTCAAGGTGTCTTTTTCTTAAATCATAATACTTTTTGTTTCTCTCATGAGACTTGCTTATATTTTTTGAGACTTGCTCGTAAATTTCCGGTAATTTCGAAAGCTCTTTAGCCAGATTATGCCTATTATCAAATTGATAAGGGGTCAAGTTTTTCTTCTCAATTATACCAAAATATTCTCCGGAAGTGGGTAAATTTCGACCAAAAGTCAGGAAGGCAGGTGAAAATGAGGTAGAGGCATGTGTAGTGGTATTTATGGCATTAGAAATATGATGTATGTGTTTATCCCAATCACGGTGGTTATTTTCACGAATGTAGGACCTAATTGCGGTGCCTACCACTCGGTTAGCGCGTTCTACATTATTAGTTTGGGGATGGTACCTAGCGTTATACCAAACATGGCTAATTTTATAAGTTTTCAACATCTCAGTGAACTCTCGCGATTTAAACTGACTGCCATTGTCAACGACAACGATTTGAGGAACACCAAAATACATAAAAATGAATTCCTCCAGGTAATTACAGATCTCCTTCGTTAAAGCTCGCCTCATTTTGTGAATAAACGTAAACTTGGTAAACCAATCGACCACCACCAACAAATAACAAAAACCTGCACGCGATTTTGGAAAAGGGCCCTGAATATCAATGGAAATCAACCTGAAAGTCACAGAAACATTTTTTGGGGCTCCCATGAGACCGATGCGAGCAAACTGTGAAACCTTCTGTTCGCTGCAAACTTGGCATCGTGCTATGTATTTCTTTACATCTGGCCTCATACCAGGCCACCAAAATTGTTCAAAAATTTTATCATAGCATTTCCTAAAACCGAAATGAGCACCCAAAGGACTATCGTGATAAGTTTGCAAGATTTCCTTCCTATGACTCTTTGGAACGACTGATTTCCAGTCTTTTTGATTGATATTGAGGCTGTGGTTACATTGAAAGTGTTTATAAAGCGTACTACCATCGGCTCTGAACAGTGGATAATTTTGGGGCTGCGCTTGTACATTTTTGAGCATTTTCGAATACCAAGGATCAATATTGGTAAAATTAAAGTTCACGGTTGCAACCTCAGGAAAGCTGCGGCTAAGTGCGTCAGCGACGACATTTGTTGCTCCGGATCGGTGCTTAATTATGAAATTAAATTGTGACAACATGATTGACATTCTAGCCAACCTACCCATGGGATTTTCCAAACGAAACAGCCACTGTAAAGAATAATGATCAGTTAAAATAGTGAATGTTGGACCACCCTCGATATAGGATCTAAATTTTAAAACCGCGTGAACTATAGCCAGTAATTCCTTCTCGGTTACGGTCATATTGATTTCTGACTTTGTTAATGTTCGTGAGGCATAGGCTACGACGTATTCGTCATCGCCGTCAAACTGAGTGAGTACAGAACCTATAGCTGCGTTTGAAGCGTCAGTTTGAATAGTGAAAGGCTTGGAAAAATCAGGATTTCTTAGAACGGGAGTGGAAATTAGTCTGGACTTGATATTTTCGAATGCCAATTCGGCCTCAGGACTCCATTTCACGTGTTGTTTCTTTTTGATGCCCTTTGTCAGGTTATTCAAAGGAACAATAAGCTCAGAAAAGTTTCTAATGAATTTGCGGTACCAAGAAGCCATACCCACGAAGCGTTTCACACCTGTGACATCTTTAGGTTTCTGATAGTTTGAAATTGCTGAGACTTTGTCAGGGTTAGCGTGCAGACCATTTTTATCGACTACGTAGCCGAGGAACGCAAGACTAGGCTGACAAAATCTGCACTTCTTTGCATTGATAGTGAGACCTGCGGACTTCAAGGTATTAAAAACTTTGTCGAGGGTCTCTAGATGGGAATCGAAACTACTATTTACTACGACCAAATCGTCCAGGTATACAAAGATGTTTTTCTCTATAGTAGGTGAAAAAAGTCTGTCCATCAATTTCTGAAGAGCCACTGCGGCATTAGATATTCCAAAAGGCATACGAACGAACTCAAAATGTCCTCTATTTATAACGGTGAAAGCCGTCTTAGCACAGGAATCTTCGCTAAGTTTAATTTGCCTGAAAGCATGTTTAAGATCAATTGATGTCAGAAAATGAGCATCCCTAACCTTGTCTAGGGTCCTGGATAGGTGTGGAAGAGCATATGGGTCTTTGATGGTGATACTATTCAGAGGGCGACCATCATAACAGAGGCGGTATTCTCCTGAATTTTTTTTGACGAGAAGGACATTTGCTTGATAAGGACTGGTCGACGGCCTAATCACCCCTAATTCCAACATTTTGTCAATTTCATCATTCATGTGCTTTTGCATGTAGGGCGAAAGAAGAAAAGGTCTTTTACGAAAAGGTTCGGTTGATGTAAGTTCAATTTTATGCTCTACCAGATCAGTTGCACCTAACTTATCGGAAACTAATTGATTGAATTTTTCTATTGTTTTATCTAACTTGCACCTTTGATCAGCTGTCAAATCAATGTCAGAGTGTATGGCAATATTTTGAAATTTCTCCTTAACGATTATTTCCTGAATTTCAGAGTTATTATGGAAATAGTATGACCCATTCTCAAAATTTAGCGTTGAATTTGTTTTTTGACAAAAATCGACACCCAAAATAAGAGTTTGTCGAATGCTAGGAACGATAAGGACATCTAAATTGATTGTTTGGTCATTTAAACGGAGGGGAATAGTAACTGTACCTAATATTTCCAGGGATTTGCCATCAGCAGTTGTAACAGATTCCCGGCACAGTGACACTTTAACTTGAAATCCTAACCGAGAAATAAGTTCATAACCTCTTCTACCTAAAACGCTTTGCATAGCCCCGGTGTCTAACAAAGCAGTTGTGTTTTTATCGCGAATACATATATCTAAATAAGGGCGTTGATCTTTATTGGATTGTTTTAGAAACAAGGGAGAAATTTCATTGTTTTTTAGGAAGTACTTAACAGTGTTTAGCCAACTGGCCCACTTATTAGACAGAGAAAAATTTTCGGACTTTAAGATCGACCTGCACCTCTCCCTGCCGAGGTCGGAAGGGCGCCTCCTACGTTTTTTGGACTGCACTTAGTGCATTTCACAACAGTGACATTTTTTTGTCCACACTTATAGCAAAAAATATTTCGCTTCAGAGTGCAGCTTTGGAAATGATGGCCTTCTTGATTACAATTGAAACATGTTATTTTGTTCAGGGCTGCGATATTTGTATTTTCAACGGAATTGACAATTGGAACGCGGTTGGGGAGTGAGCTTAGGTCCTGATTAATGTTTGTATTTTTGCCATTAGAGCAACTTGGGTTATTTGGCCTATTATTTGAATCATCCAAGTCTAACAGGTTCGAGTTCTGTTCACCCTGATTAGTTGGGAAAGTTGACAACTCCATAACGTTTCTATTATTTTGAAAGGGCTTTTGATAGGGCTTTTTGTATACTAATTCTGGTTCTAGAGTCGACGCGGTACAAAATGGAGGAGGTTGAAAATTTTCGGTTCTTAACTTAGTGTCCTCTAACACTCTACACAAACTTTTAAGCTCAAACAAGGAAAGGGGTTGCCTTAAGGCCAGTTGCCGCTGATAATAAGGTAATAAATTTCTAATGATAAGTCTTAATTGAACATTGTCGTCTATAGGATTTATAAATCTCTTAAATAAATTTTCCATCACGGCTACATAAATTAGGGGTCTTTCCGGCTGCGCCTTGAGTTCGCGACCTAATTTCATCCCACAAAGCTACCTCATAATCGATAGGCAAAAAATTTAGTCTCAAATGATATACCAATTCGTCCCAACTGGCTATGGAACCTCTAATGGAGCGATACCATATCAAAACATCTCCCTCGAACAACTCATGGGCAAAATTCAACAAACTAGACCTAGTGATTTTGTCTGCCAGACAGAATTCTTCGACCTTTTCCAAGAAGCTATGTAAACTTTGGTTTTTCCCATTAAATTTAAAATTTAGACGGTTAATAGGGGGTGACCTATAATAATCTTGGCTAACAAAGGTGGAATTATGATTTGGTGGAAAATTTTGATTTAGATTAAACGGGGGCTGTTTATCAAAATATTGGTGACCTACAGGATCGGTATTCGGGTTTACACTGGTAGCAAAACTTCTCGCTATACCGGTGTTTTGAAGGACATTCGGAGGCACTTGGCAACCTTAAAAATTTTGTGCAAAGTTTTGCCAGTTATAATTTGAGATTCAAGAAGTAGTCCATTTTCTGTGGCGAGATTATGAATAGAAATAAAGGTCTGTCTTTACCACCAAAATACGTTTATTTACCCCTCTAGGGTGGAAGATAAGGGTTAGGGAGAATACATGAGAGTAAATGTTATATTAAATTTCTTAATGTAGACGTTGTACTAGTTTCGACTTTAGTGAAAGTCATCATCAGCAACTCAGTAATAAGAAATTTCTTTTTAGACAATGGTCAAAACAAGTGGGTAAGAAAGAGGTTCAACAATATAAAATCTTAACCTGTCATTAGCCAAAGGATTCGACAGCAGTTTACCATGGATACCATGCTACTTCATACAATGGGGGAAATATTTTTGGAGTAATTGGCATTAAATCCGAAAGTCATACTAGATCATTATCAGATGTGCAGTACAATATTAATATCAAAGACACTAAGTGAAATATATTAATGATACACGTGCTACTCAGAGATTATAAGATCAATCAATTATTTTATGAAATTTTAATTAAGTTATGTGGAAACATAATTTGGTGGTTTTTAGAAAAAGGCAATAGAAATAAAATAAATTATTATTCTCAAAAAACAAACTGGAGTTATGACGTGATAATTGGTATTGTCTGAAAAGAAAGAAAATTCACAATTCAGTAATTGAAGATTGAGATTTAAAACATAAGGTATCACTATAAATTAGTTTGCCTTTTCTCTGTATAGTAAATTTATTAATATTGTACTCACCACATGGTCAATAATCCATTTTAAATTACCACTTCCATGAAAAAGGGAAATAAAATAAAAATTAAGAAAATTAAACATTAAAAATTAGCGGGTGCTAATGGAGGCAATTTTCTTTTCTTTTTCTTTGGTGATGAATTCATCAAATTAATTGCGTTAAACATCAGGGAACAACGCGTGCTAGTCAAAGCAATTGTCGTTGTAAAATGGAGAGTACCAAGATTATCAGTATTGCAAATTTTGTTTTTCAATATATATTCAGATAGGGTAGGATTTCCGGTAATCAACTGTCGAATACAAGGGCGGCAAATTTAAAAGAAATCAGTATACCTAACAATGGAGAAGTTGAAATTATAAATGTTATATCACTAAGGTTTCATGTTATATTAACATCCCTTATTCGGGGTGTGTACACATCAGTCTTATTATACTTAAGCAATAGCAATGACATGAATAAAGCACAAATTAATAAACTCGTAATCAATTATTTCAAAAACTAAAAATTGTAACCTCGTAGTTCTGGAGTTTTGCCACCAGAAGGTGACTATGATTAAAGGGAATAGCGTCAGAGGGCAGTGTCTCAAAATATTGAATACATTAATTAGTTATATAGGCAACTGACCATTCTAAGGAGTAATATTGGTTAGGTTTTAATTTGACATATATGTAATAAGAGTTGCATAATTAGATTATGAGGAGATGTCAGATGGGTATTGAATTATGACAATGACAGCTTTAATTAATAGTTGCAAGTTATAGGTTAATTTATTAAAATTATTTATAATATATTATAACATCAGCGTTAAAAGGAGAAAAATACCACAAGGATACAGGCGAGATGCAAACAATGATGTTTAAATTTGAAGAGAATTAAAGAAACGTCAAACGTAATCTGTTCGTTAAGGACTTGGATTTGAGGATTCTTCAATGCTTTGTTAATCTCGTATATTTCCCATAAACTAGAGGTTTTTCCATTAGGGATGACATGCAGAATTTCCACTCCTCTATCTGGATCAAAGGTGTGTTTATAGTTAAGTATGTGGTCTGAGAAATTTGACTTCGTGTCCACCGGCAATTCCTTATTTTTGTTTCTTTCAATTAAGCATAGGTGGTCATTTATTCGTATGCTAAATTTACGACCAGTACGTCCAATGTAACAACAATTGCAGGTGGACACTTCGTCACTATGAGAACAACTTAATTTATACACTCCAGACTTTTGAAGTACATCAACAGAATCTTTATTATTGCAAATATATTTCTTTAGATTATTTTGAGTTTTAAAGGATATATGGATGTTATTGTTGAATTTAAGAATTGTGTTTTTAATATTATGAGATATTGTTCCCATGTAGGGTAAGCTAGTGTAATATTTAGGTTTCTTAGTATCATGGATCGGTACTAAGTTTCTATTGATGTGTTTATTCAAATCTCTGTAGTATATTTTATTTATAATATGTGTTGGATATTTGTTGTTTGTAGCAAGTTGAGTAATGAACGATAGTTCTTTGTTAAAGTTAATATTATCCATCGGGATAGCAAACAGTCTATGGAAAAATGAGTGAAAAGCACTTAATTTATGGCCTATTGGATGATTAGAATTGAATGGTATAATACTATCTGTAGAACAAGCTTTGTGGAAGATTGAAAATTGTAGTTTATGATTGTTCTTAGTTATGGTTAAGTCAAGAAAATTGATACTGTTATTAGTTTCATGTTCAATAGTGAACTCTATGGAGGGGTGTATTGTGTTAATAAAGTTATGAAACCTATTTAATTCATCCTCTGTACCAGTAAAGCCAGCTATTATGTCATCAACATATCTATAATAAAATAAAAATTTTTCAAATAATGGATGTAGTTTTATCGTCTTTTCTAGGAAAAACAGAAATATTTCAGCCAACAAAGGAGAAAGATTAGATCCCATGGCTACTCCTGATGTCTGTGAATACAGTTTGCTATTGAACTGGAAGAAATTTTGTTTGAGAACTGTGTCCACTAGCAAGCATAAGTTCAATATGTGAAAAGTATTAAGGTTAGAGTTTTCGAATAATAATGTTCTGACACTTTCTATGCAATCCTCAGGTGGTATGCTCGGAAAGAGATTTTTAATATCGAAAGAGATTAATTTTGTGTTGGCTGGAACATTTAAGTGTATCAACTCATTGGTTAGGTTCTTGCTGTTCTTTATGGAGCTGGGATTAAAGAATTTAGTCTGGGAAAAAATAGTATGGTTAAGCCATTTAGAGAGACAAGACGCAGGGGACTGAGAATAGCTAACAACTGGTCTCACAGGGAAAGGGGGGGGTTTATGGGTTTTTAGAAGGCCATACATAAGTGGTACTGAGGGATTCATGGGGTATAATCTATATTTATTAGTTTTTAAATATTTCAATGTATCTGAAGTTGCATCTAGGTTAGACTTAACATAAGAAAAGAATTTATTAGTTGGATTATTTGTTAAGAGATTAAAACCATCATTTAAGAAATTCTCAACCCTATCAATGTAATCATCCTTATTCAATATGGTAATGCAATTGCTTTTGTCAGCTTTACTGACTATCAGGTTGTTATCTTTAATCTTGTTAATTAACTGTTTAAGTTTTGTATTCATTGTGAGGTTATTGTAGTTATTTTTAGATTTAAGGTGCTGGTTGATGATATTTGCAACATTTGTTCGAATTAAGTCTGTATTAGACAGGCCTTCAAAAGATTCAAGAATTCTCTCCGATTCTATAGCTATGTGTGCTAAATTAGTATTATTGAGATTATTGTAAAAATTGAATTTAAAACCTAAGTTTAATATTTCCATGTCATTGGTTGTGAGTTCAGTCGTGGATAAATTGAGAACTCTAGGATGGAAATTAAAATCAAAATTACTAAAAGTGCCATTAGATAAGTCTCCAAGATTAAATTCATGCTCAAACACGTCATTACAGAAGCTAACATTACCTATAGAACTATCGTTTCTACTCTCAACCTGACTAAAGTCAACCAAATTGTCACTATTATTCTTGTGTTTGTTTAAGTTAGACGGATTTGTAAGCTCACATTCAGGCAATTGTTTTTGAGCTAGTAGGGAGATTTTGTTGTGCAATCTATTCATTTTAACAATGTTAACATCATCAACATATTGTAATATATCATTATATAGGATATCAAATTGTATTTGATGTAATAAAGTAGATAACTTTAAGTGTAATGACTTAAGTTTGACTTCAATCAAGTTAAGAGCAAAGTAGCACCTTTTTACTTCGTGTCTAATCCATGTTGTTTTAGCAATTTGGATAGCTCTCTTAGCCGATGTGGAATTGTTCTTAGTGAAAATGGAGATGTAGTTAGGGGTGATTCCTCTTCGTAAGCATTCATTGTTGAACCATATATCCGCCAACTTGTTTCTTCGTCGAAGATGTTCATTCTTAAACTGTCGGACTAAATATGCCAGACTGGCTGTTTCAAGATTCAAGAAGTAGTCCATTTTCTGTGGCGAGATTATGAATAGAAATAAAGGTCTGTCTTTACCACCAAAATACGTTTATTTACCCCTCTAGGGTGGAAGATAAGGGTTAGGGAGAATACATGAGAGTAAATGTTATATTAAATTTCTTAATGTAGACGTTGTACTAGTTTCGACTTTAGTGAAAGTCATCATCAGCAACTCAGTAATAAGAAATTTCTTTTTAGACAATGGTCAAAACAAGTGGGTAAGAAAGAGGTTCAACAATATAAAATCTTAACCTGTCATTAGCCAAAGGATTCGACAGCAGTTTACCATGGATACCATGCTACTTCATACAATGGGGGAAATATTTTTGGAGTAATTGGCATTAAATCCGAAAGTCATACTAGATCATTATCAGATGTGCAGTACAATATTAATATCAAAGACACTAAGTGAAATATATTAATGATACACGTGCTACTCAGAGATTATAAGATCAATCAATTATTTTATGAAATTTTAATTAAGTTATGTGGAAACATAATTTGGTGGTTTTTAGAAAAAGGCAATAGAAATAAAATAAATTATTATTCTCAAAAAACAAACTGGAGTTATGACGTGATAATTGGTATTGTCTGAAAAGAAAGAAAATTCACAATTCAGTAATTGAAGATTGAGATTTAAAAGATAAGGTATCACTATAAATTAGTTTGCTTTTTCTCTGTATAGTAAATTTATTAATATTGTACTCACCACATGGTCAATAATCCATTTTAAATTACCACTTCCATGAAAAAGGGAAATAAAATATTATTAAGAAAAATAAACATTAAAAATTAGCGGGTGCTAATGGAGGCAATTTTCTTTTCTTTTTCTTTGGTGATGAATTCATCAAATTAATTGCGTTAAACATCAGGGAACAACGCGTGCTAGTCAAAGCAATTGTCGTTGTAAAATGGAGAGTACCAAGATTATCAGTATTGCAAATTTTGTTTTTCAATATATATTCAGATAGGGTAGGATTTCCGGTAATCAACTGTCGAATACAAGGGCGGCAAATTTAAAAGAAATCAGTATACCTAACAATGGAGAAGTTGAAATTATAAATGTTATATCACTAAGGTTTCATGTTATATTAACATCCCTTATTCGGGGTGTGTACACATCAGTCTTATTATACTTAAGCAATAGCAATGACATGAATAAAGCACAAATTAATAAACTCGTAATCAATTATTTCAAAAACTAAAAATTGTAACCTCGTAGTTCTGGAGTTTTGCCACCAGAAGGTGACTATGATTAAAGGGAATAGCGTCAGAGGGCAGTGTCTCAAAATATTGAATACATTAATTAGTTATATAGGCAACTGACCATTCTTAGGAGTAATATTGGTTAGGTTTTAATTTGACATATATGTAATAAGAGTTGCATAATTAGATTATGAGGAGATGTCAGATGGGTATTGAATTATGACAATGACAGCTTTAATTAATAGTTGCAAGTTATAGGTTAATTTATTGAAATTATTTATAATATATTATAACATCAGCGTTAAAAGGAGAAAAATACCACAAGGATACAGGCGAGATGCAAACAATGATGTTTAAATTTGAAGAGAATTAAAGAAAGGGAGACAGTCAAACGTAATCTGTTCGTTAAGGACTTGGATTTGAGGATTCTTCAATGCTTTGTTAATCTCGTATATTTCCCATAAACTAGAGGTTTTTCCATTAGGGATGACATGCAGAATTTCCACTCCTCTATCTGGATCAAAGGTGTGTTTATAGTTAAGTATGTGGTCTGAGAAATTTGACTTCGTGTCCACCGGCAATTCCTTATTTTTGTTTCTTTCAATTAAGCATAGGTGGTCATTTATTCGTATGCTAAATTTACGACCAGTACGTCCAATGTAACAACAATTGCAGGTGGACACTTCGTCACTATGAGAACAACTTAATTTATACACTCCAGACTTTTGAAGTACATCAACAGAATCTTTATTATTGCAAATATATTTCTTTAGATTATTTTGTGAGTTTTAAAGGATATATGGATGTTATTGTTGAATTTAAGAATTGTGTTTTTAATATTATGAGATATTGTTCCCATGTAGGGTAAGCTAGTGTAATATTTAGGTTTCTTAGTATCATGGATCGGTACTAAGTTTCTATTGATGTGTTTATTCAAATCTCTGTAGTATATTTTATTTATAATATGTGTTGGATATTTGTTGTTTGTAGCAAGTTGAGTAATGAACGATAGTTCTTTGTTAAAGTTAATATTATCCATCGGGATAGCAAACAGTCTATGGAAAAATGAGTGAAAAGCACTTAATTTATGGCCTATTGGATGATTAGAATTGAATGGTATAATACTATCTGTAGAACAAGCTTTGTGGAAGATTGAAAATTGTAGTTTATGATTGTTCTTAGTTATGGTTAAGTCAAGAAAATTGATACTGTTATTAGTTTCATGTTCAATAGTGAACTCTATGGAGGGGTGTATTGTGTTAATAAAGTTATGAAACCTATTTAATTCATCCTCTGTGCCAGTAAAGCCAGCTATTATGTCATCAACATATCTATAATAAAATAAAAATTTTTCAAATAATGGATGTAGTTTTATCGTCTTTTCTAGGAAAAACAGAAATATTTCAGCCAACAAAGGAGAAAGATTAGATCCCATGGCTACTCCTGATGTCTGTGAATACAGTTTGCTATTGAACTGGAAGAAATTTTGTTTGAGAACTGTGTCCACTAGCAAGCATGAGTTCAATATGTGAAAAGTATTAAGGTTAGAGTTTTCGAATAATAATGTTCTGACACTTTCTATGCAATCCTCAGGTGGTATGCTCGGAAAGAGATTTTTAATATCGAAAGAGATTAATTTTGTGTTGGCTGGAACATTTAAGTGTATCAACTCATTGGTTAGGTTCTTGCTGTTCTTTATGGAGCTGGGATTAAAGAATTTAGTCTGGGACAAAATAGTATGGTTAAGCCATTTAGAGAGACAAGACGCAGGGGACTGAGAATAGCTAACAACTGGTCTCACAGGGAAAGGGGGGGGTTTATGGGTTTTTAGAAGGCCATACATAAGTGGTACTGAGGGATTCATGGGGTATAATCTATATTTATTAGTTTTTAAATATTTCAATGGATCTGAAGTTGCATCTATATTAGACTTAACATAAGAAAATAATTTATTAGTTGGATTATTTGTTAAGAGATTAAAACCATTATTTAAGAAATTCTCAACCCTATCAATGTAATCATCCTTATTCAATATGGTAATGCAATTGCTTTTGTCAGCTTTACTGACTATCAGGTTGTTATCTTTAATCTTGTTAATTAACTGTTTAAGTTTTGTATTCATTGTGAGGTTATTGTAGTTATTTTTAGATTTAAGGTGCTGGTTGATGATATTTGCAACATTTGTTCGAATTAAGTCTGTATTAGACAGGCCTTCAAAAGATTCAAGAATTCTCTCCGATTCTATAGCTATGTGTGCTAAATTAGTATTATTGAGATTATTGTAAAAATTGAATTTAAAACCTAAGTTTAATATTTCCATGTCATTGGTTGTGAGTTCAGTCGTGGATAAATTGAGAACTCTAGGATGGAAATTAAAATCAAAATTACTAAAAGTGCCATTAGATAAGTCTCCAAGATTAAATTCATGCTCAAACACGTCATTACAGAAGCTAACATTACCTATAGAACTATCGTTTCTACTCTCAACCTGACTAAAGTCAACCAAATTGTCACTATTATTCTTGTGTTTGTTTAAGTTAGACGGATTTGTAAGCTCACATTCAGGCAATTGTTTTTGAGCTAGTAGGGAGATTTTGTTGTGCAATCTATTCATTTTAACAATGTTAACATCATCAACATATTGTAATATATCATTATATAGGATATCAAATTGTATTTGATGTAATAAAGTAGATAACTTTAAGTGTAATGACTTAAGTTTGACTTCAATCAAGTTAAGAGCAAAGTAGCACCTTTTTACTTCGTGTCTAATCCATGTTGTTTTAGCAATTTGGATAGCTCTCTTAGCCGATGTGGAATTGTTCTTAGTGAAAATGAAGATGTAGTTAGGGGTGATTCCTCTTCGTAAGCATTCATTGTTGAACCATATATCCGCCAACTTGTTTCTTCGTCGAAGATGTTCATTCTTAAACTGTCGGACTAAATATGCCAGACTGGCTGTTTCAAGATTCAAGAAGTAGTCCATTTTCTGTGGCGAGATTATGAATAGAAATAAAGGTCTGTCTTTACCACCAAAATACGTTTATTTACCCCTCTAGGGTGGAAGATAAGGGTTAGGGAGAATACATGAGAGTAAATGTTATATTAAATTTCTTAATGTAGACGTTGTACTAGTTTCGACTTTAGTGAAAGTCATCATCAGCAACTCAGTAATAAGAAATTTCTTTTTAGACAATGGTCAAAACAAGTGGGTAAGAAAGAGGTTCAACAATATAAAATCTTAACCTGTCATTAGCCAAAGGATTCGACAGCAGTTTACCATGGATACCATGCTACTTCATACAATGGGGGAAATATTTTTGGAGTAATTGGCATTAAATCCGAAAGTCATACTAGATCATTATCAGATGTGCAGTACAATATTAATATCAAAGACACTAAGTGAAATATATTAATGATACACGTGCTACTCAGAGATTATAAGATCAATCAATTATTTTATGAAATTTTAATTAAGTTATGTGGAAACATAATTTGGTGGTTTTTAGAAAAAGGCAATAGAAATAAAATAAATTATTATTCTCAAAAAACAAACTGGAGTTATGACGTGATAATTGGTATTGTCTGAAAAGAAAGAAAATTCACAATTCAGTAATTGAAGATTGAGATTTAAAAGATAAGGTATCACTATAAATTAGTTTGCCTTTTCTCTGTATAGTAAATTTATTAATATTGTACTCACCACATGGTCAATAATCCATTTTAAATTACCACTTCCATGAAAAAAGGAAATAAAATAAAAATTAAGAAAATTAAACATTAAAAATTAGCGGGTGCTAATGGAGGCAATTTTCTTTTCTTTTTCTTTGGTGATGAATTCATCAAATTAATTGCGTTAAACATCAGGGAACAACGCGTGCTAGTCAAAGCAATTGTCGTTGTAAAATGGAGAGTACCAAGATTATCAGTATTGCAAATTTTGTTTTTCAATATATATTCAGATAGGGTAGGATTTCCGGTAATCAACTGTCGAATACAAGGGCGGCAAATTTAAAAGAAATCAGTATACCTAACAATGGAGAAGTTGAAATTATAAATGTTATATCACTAAGGTTTCATGTTATATTAACATCCCTTATTCGGGGTGTGTACACATCAGTCTTATTATACTTAAGCAATAGCAATGACATGAATAAAGCACAAATTAATAAACTCGTAATCAATTATTTCAAAAACTAAAAATTGTAACCTCGTAGTTCTGGAGTTTTGCCACCAGAAGGTGACTATGATTAAAGGGAATAGCGTCAGAGGGCAGTGTCTCAAAATATTGAATACATTAATTAGTTATATAGGCAACTGACCATTCTAAGGAGTAATATTGGTTAGGTTTTAATTTGACATATATGTAATAAGAGTTGCATAATTAGATTATGAGGAGATGTCAGATGGGTATTGAATTATGACAATGACAGCTTTAATTAATAGTTGCAAGTTATAGGTTAATTTATTGAAATTATTTATAATATATTATAACATCAGCGTTAAAAGGAGAAAAATACCACAAGGATACAGGGGGATGGGACTATTCGCCGTCGCCGTTTCGCCGTCGCCGTTTCGCCGTCGCGACAATTCGCCGGCAGCCGATTCGCCGTGGGCCGTTTCGCCGTCAAATAGAATATAAGTCTATAATTATTACAATTTTTTTATATCTAGCATATACCTAATTGGACCCAAAAAGGTGGATTAGATGCCGTGTTAGCGCTGTTTAACCAATATAAGTCTATAATTATTACAATTTTTTTATATCTAGCATATACCGAATTGGACCCAAAAAGGTGGATTAGATTAGAAACGGCGACGGCTGAACGTCCTAGACCCGAAATGAAATGTGGAACCTATATCAGAGAACGTTGAGTGGCCAAGATCGAACAAACAACCATGCAGAGGCGGCCCACAGAAGATTACAATTGGAATTAGGAATGGATCATCCAACAATATGGAAATTTATTGAAGGTATCAAGAGAGTTCAAAGGGGAAGAGATCTCTATTACGAACAACTTGTGGCTGGTAGTCTTTCGCCCTTAAAGTTAAAAAAGTATAGACTAGCTGATGACAGAATTTTGTCTTTAGTAAATAATTTTAGAAACAATAATATGACAGAATATCTCAGAGGTTTAGCGCATAATTATGAAATGTAATAATTTTGTTGTATATAATAATTATAGTATAATATTTGAGAACTTTATTATTGACTTGCCTATGTAGGTATATTTTTATCAAACAATTTTGTTAAAATTTAGCAATATATATTATAACCTTTTTTACGTATTTTATTAATTTCTATTTGACGGCGAAACGGCCCACGGCGAATCGGCTGCCGGCGAATTGTCGCGACGGCGAAACGGCGACGGCGAAACGGCGACGGCTAAATGTCCTAGACCCAGGATACAGGCGAGATGCAAACAATGATGTTTAAATTTGAAGAGAATTAAAGAAAGGGAGACAGTCAAACGTAATCTGTTCGTTAAGGACTTGGATTTGAGGATTCTTCAATGCTTTGTTAATCTCGTATATTTCCCATAAACTAGAGGTTTTTCCATTAGGGATGACATGCAGAATTTCCACTCCTCTATCTGGATCAAAGGTGTGTTTATAGTTAAGTATGTGGTCTGAGAAATTTGACTTCGTGTCCACCGGCAATTCCTTATTTTTGTTTCTTTCAATTAAGCATAGGTGGTCATTTATTCGTATGCTAAATTTACGACCAGTACGTCCAATGTAACAACAATTGCAGGTGGACACTTCGTCACTATGAGAACAACTTAATTTATACACTCCAGACTTTTGAAGTACATCAACAGAATCTTTATTATTGCAAATATATTTCTTTAGATTATTTTGAGTTTTAAAGGATATATGGATGTTATTGTTGAATTTAAGAATTGTGTTTTTAATATTATGAGATATTGTTCCCATGTAGGGTAAGCTAGTGTAATATTTAGGTTTCTTAGTATCATGGATCGGTACTAAGTTTCTATTGATGTGTTTATTCAAATCTCTGTAGTATATTTTATTTATAATATGTGTTGGATATTTGTTGTTTGTAGCAAGTTGAGTAATGAACGATAGTTCTTTGTTAAAGTTAATATTATCCATCGGGATAGCAAACAGTCTATGGAAAAATGAGTGAAAAGCACTTAATTTATGGCCTATTGGATGATTAGAATTGAATGGTATAATACTATCTGTAGAACAAGCTTTGTGGAAGATTGAAAATTGTAGTTTATGATTGTTCTTAGTTATGGTTAAGTCAAGAAAATTGATACTGTTATTAGTTTCATGTTCAATAGTGAACTCTATGGAGGGGTGTATTGTGTTAATAAAGTTATGAAACCTATTTAATTCATCCTCTGTACCAGTAAAGCCAGCTATTATGTCATCAACATATCTATAATAAAATAAAAATTTTTCAAATAATGGATGTAGTTTTATCGTCTTTTCTAGGAAAAACAGAAATATTTCAGCCAACAAAGGAGAAAGATTAGATCCCATGGCTACTCCTGATGTCTGTGAATACAGTTTGCTATTGAACTGGAAGAAATTTTGTTTGAGAACTGTGTCCACTAGCAAGCATGAGTTCAATATGTGAAAAGTATTAAGGTTAGAGTTTTCGAATAATAATGTTCTGACACTTTCTATGCAATCCTCAGGTGGTATGCTCGGAAAGAGATTTTTAATATCGAAAGAGATTAATTTTGTGTTGGCTGGAACATTTAAGTGTATCAACTCATTGGTTAGGTTCTTGCTGTTCTTTATGGAGCTGGGATTAAAGAATTTAGTCTGGGACAAAATAGTATGGTTAAGCCATTTAGAGAGACAAGACGCAGGGGACTGAGAATAGCTAACAACTGGTCTCACAGGGAAAGGGGGGGGTTTATGGGTTTTTAGAAGGCCATACATAAGTGGTACTGAGGGATTCATGGGGTATAATCTATATTTATTAGTTTTTAAATATTTCAATGTATCTGAAGTTGCATCTAGGTTAGACTTAACATAAGAAAAGAATTTATTAGTTGGATTATTTGTTAAGAGATTAAAACCATCATTTAAGAAATTCTCAACCCTATCAATGTAATCATCCTTATTCAATATGGTAATGCAATTGCTTTTGTCAGCTTTACTGACTATCAGGTTGTTATCTTTAATCTTGTTAATTAACTGTTTAAGTTTTGTATTCATTGTGAGGTTATTGTAGTTATTTTTAGATTTAAGGTGCTGGTTGATGATATTTGCAACATTTGTTCGAATTAAGTCTGTATTAGACAGGCCTTCAAAAGATTCAAGAATTCTCTCCGATTCTATAGCTATGTGTGCTAAATTAGTATTATTGAGATTATTGTAAAAATTGAATTTAAAACCTAAGTTTAATATTTCCATGTCATTGGTTGTGAGTTCAGTCGTGGATAAATTGAGAACTCTAGGATGGAAATTAAAATCAAAATTACTAAAAGTGCCATTAGATAAGTCTCCAAGATTAAATTCATGCTCAAACACGTCATTACAGAAGCTAACATTACCTATAGAACTATCGTTTCTACTCTCAACCTGACTAAAGTCAACCAAATTGTCACTATTATTCTTGTGTTTGTTTAAGTTAGACGGATTTGTAAGCTCACATTCAGGCAATTGTTTTTGAGCTAGTAGGGAGATTTTGTTGTGCAATCTATTCATTTTAACAATGTTAACATCATCAACATATTGTAATATATCATTATATAGGATATCAAATTGTATTTGATGTAATAAAGTAGATAACTTTAAGTGTAATGACTTAAGTTTGACTTCAATCAAGTTAAGAGCAAAGTAGCACCTTTTTACTTCGTGTCTAATCCATGTTGTTTTAGCAATTTGGATAGCTCTCTTAGCCGATGTGGAATTGTTCTTAGTGAAAATGGAGATGTAGTTAGGGGTGATTCCTCTTCGTAAGCATTCATTGTTGAACCATATATCCGCCAACTTGTTTCTTCGTCGAAGATGTTCATTCTTAAACTGTCGGACTAAATATGCCAGACTGGCTGTTTCAAGATTCAAGAAGTAGTCCATTTTCTGTGGCGAGATTATGAATAGAAATAAAGGTCTGTCTTTACCACCAAAATACGTTTATTTACCCCTCTAGGGTGGAAGATAAGGGTTAGGGAGAATACATGAGAGTAAATGTTATATTAAATTTCTTAATGTAGACGTTGTACTAGTTTCGACTTTAGTGAAAGTCATCATCAGCAACTCAGTAATAAGAAATTTCTTTTTAGACAATGGTCAAAACAAGTGGGTAAGAAAGAGGTTCAACAATATAAAATCTTAACCTGTCATTAGCCAAAGGATTCGACAGCAGTTTACCATGGATACCATGCTACTTCATACAATGGGGGAAATATTTTTGGAGTAATTGGCATTAAATCCGAAAGTCATACTAGATCATTATCAGATGTGCAGTACAATATTAATATCAAAGACACTAAGTGAAATATATTAATGATACACGTGCTACTCAGAGATTATAAGATCAATCAATTATTTTATGAAATTTTAATTAAGTTATGTGGAAACATAATTTGGTGGTTTTTAGAAAAAGGCAATAGAAATAAAATAAATTATTATTCTCAAAAAACAAACTGGAGTTATGACGTGATAATTGGTATTGTCTGAAAAGAAAGAAAATTCACAATTCAGTAATTAAAGATTGAGATTTAAAACATAAGGTATCACTATAAATTAGTTTGCCTTTTCTCTGTATAGTAAATTTATTAATATTGTACTCACCACATGGTCAATAATCCATTTTAAATTACCACTTCCATGAAAAAGGGAAATAAAATAAAAATTAAGAAAATTAAACATTAAAAATTAGCGGGTGCTAATGGAGGCAATTTTCTTTTCTTTTTCTTTGGTGATGAATTCATCAAATTAATTGCGTTAAACATCAGGGAACAACGCGTGCTAGTCAAAGCAATTGTCGTTGTAAAATGGAGAGTACCAAGATTATCAGTATTGCAAATTTTGTTTTTCAATATATATTCAGATAGGGTAGGATTTCCGGTAATCAACTGTCGAATACAAGGGCGGCAAATTTAAAAGAAATCAGTATACCTAACAATGGAGAAGTTGAAATTATAAATGTTATATCACTAAGGTTTCATGTTATATTAACATCCCTTATTCGGGGTGTGTACACATCAGTCTTATTATACTTAAGCAATAGCAATGACATGAATAAAGCACAAATTAATAAACTCGTAATCAATTATTTCAAAAACTAAAAATTGTAACCTCGTAGTTCTGGAGTTTTGCCACCAGAAGGTGACTATGATTAAAGGGAATAGCGTCAGAGGGCAGTGTCTCAAAATATTGAATACATTAATTAGTTATATAGGCAACTGACCATTCTAAGGAGTAATATTGGTTAGGTTTTAATTTGACATATATGTAATAAGAGTTGCATAATTAGATTATGAGGAGATGTCAGATGGGTATTGAATTATGACAATGACAGCTTTAATTAATAGTTGCAAGTTATAGGTTAATTTATTAAAATTATTTATAATATATTATAACATCAGCGTTAAAAGGAGAAAAATACCACAAGGATACAGGCGAGATGCAAACAATGATGTTTAAATTTGAAGAGAATTAAAGAAACGTCAAACGTAATCTGTTCGTTAAGGACTTGGATTTGAGGATTCTTCAATGCTTTGTTAATCTCGTATATTTCCCATAAACTAGAGGTTTTTCCATTAGGGATGACATGCAGAATTTCCACTCCTCTATCTGGATCAAAGGTGTGTTTATAGTTAAGTATGTGGTCTGAGAAATTTGACTTCGTGTCCACCGGCAATTCCTTATTTTTGTTTCTTTCAATTAAGCATAGGTGGTCATTTATTCGTATGCTAAATTTACGACCAGTACGTCCAATGTAACAACAATTGCAGGTGGACACTTCGTCACTATGAGAACAACTTAATTTATACACTCCAGACTTTTGAAGTACATCAACAGAATCTTTATTATTGCAAATATATTTCTTTAGATTATTTTGAGTTTTAAAGGATATATGGATGTTATTGTTGAATTTAAGAATTGTGTTTTTAATATTATGAGATATTGTTCCCATGTAGGGTAAGCTAGTGTAATATTTAGGTTTCTTAGTATCATGGATCGGTACTAAGTTTCTATTGATGTGTTTATTCAAATCTCTGTAGTATATTTTATTTATAATATGTGTTGGATATTTGTTGTTTGTAGCAAGTTGAGTAATGAACGATAGTTCTTTGTTAAAGTTAATATTATCCATCGGGATAGCAAACAGTCTATGGAAAAATGAGTGAAAAGCACTTAATTTATGGCCTATTGGATGATTAGAATTGAATGGTATAATACTATCTGTAGAACAAGCTTTGTGGAAGATTGAAAATTGTAGTTTATGATTGTTCTTAGTTATGGTTAAGTCAAGAAAATTGATACTGTTATTAGTTTCATGTTCAATAGTGAACTCTATGGAGGGGTGTATTGTGTTAATAAAGTTATGAAACCTATTTAATTCATCCTCTGTACCAGTAAAGCCAGCTATTATGTCATCAACATATCTATAATAAAATAAAAATTTTTCAAATAATGGATGTAGTTTTATCGTCTTTTCTAGGAAAAACAGAAATATTTCAGCCAACAAAGGAGAAAGATTAGATCCCATGGCTACTCCTGATGTCTGTGAATACAGTTTGCTATTGAACTGGAAGAAATTTTGTTTGAGAACTGTGTCCACTAGCAAGCATAAGTTCAATATGTGAAAAGTATTAAGGTTAGAGTTTTCGAATAATAATGTTCTGACACTTTCTATGCAATCCTCAGGTGGTATGCTCGGAAAGAGATTTTTAATATCGAAAGAGATTAATTTTGTGTTGGCTGGAACATTTAAGTGTATCAACTCATTGGTTAGGTTCTTGCTGTTCTTTATGGAGCTGGGATTAAAGAATTTAGTCTGGGAAAAAATAGTATGGTTAAGCCATTTAGAGAGACAAGACGCAGGGGACTGAGAATAGCTAACAACTGGTCTCACAGGGAAAGGGGGGGGTTTATGGGTTTTTAGAAGGCCATACAGAAGTGGTACTGAGGGATTCATGGGGTATAATCTATATTTATTAGTTTTTAAATATTTCAATGTATCTGAAGTTGCATCTAGGTTAGACTTAACATAAGAAAAGAATTTATTAGTTGGATTATTTGTTAAGAGATTAAAACCATCATTTAAGAAATTCTCAACCCTATCAATGTAATCATCCTTATTCAATATGGTAATGCAATTGCTTTTGTCAGCTTTACTGACTATCAGGTTGTTATCTTTAATCTTGTTAATTAACTGTTTAAGTTTTGTATTCATTGTGAGGTTATTGTAGTTATTTTTAGATTTAAGGTGCTGGTTGATGATATTTGCAACATTTGTTCGAATTAAGTCTGTATTAGACAGGCCTTCAAAAGATTCAAGAATTCTCTCCGATTCTATAGCTATGTGTGCTAAATTAGTATTATTGAGATTATTGTAAAAATTGAATTTAAAACCTAAGTTTAATATTTCCATGTCATTGGTTGTGAGTTCAGTCGTGGATAAATTGAGAACTCTAGGATGGAAATTAAAATCAAAATTACTAAAAGTGCCATTAGATAAGTCTCCAAGATTAAATTCATGCTCAAACACGTCATTACAGAAGCTAACATTACCTATAGAACTATCGTTTCTACTCTCAACCTGACTAAAGTCAACCAAATTGTCACTATTATTCTTGTGTTTGTTTAAGTTAGACGGATTTGTAAGCTCACATTCAGGCAATTGTTTTTGAGCTAGTAGGGAGATTTTGTTGTGCAATCTATTCATTTTAACAATGTTAACATCATCAACATATTGTAATATATCATTATATAGGATATCAAATTGTATTTGATGTAATAAAGTAGATAACTTTAAGTGTAATGACTTAAGTTTGACTTCAATCAAGTTAAGAGCAAAGTAGCACCTTTTTACTTCGTGTCTAATCCATGTTGTTTTAGCAATTTGGATAGCTCTCTTAGCCGATGTGGAATTGTTCTTAGTGAAAATGGAGATGTAGTTAGGGGTGATTCCTCTTCGTAAGCATTCATTGTTGAACCATATATCCGCCAACTTGTTTCTTCGTCGAAGATGTTCATTCTTAAACTGTCGGACTAAATATGCCAGACTGGCTGTTTCAAGATTCAAGAAGTAGTCCATTTTCTGTGGCGAGATTATGAATAGAAATAAAGGTCTGTCTTTACCACCAAAATACGTTTATTTACCCCTCTAGGGTGGAAGATAAGGGTTAGGGAGAATACATGAGAGTAAATGTTATATTAAATTTCTTAATGTAGACGTTGTACTAGTTTCGACTTTAGTGAAAGTCATCATCAGCAACTCAGTAATAAGAAATTTCTTTTTAGACAATGGTCAAAACAAGTGGGTAAGAAAGAGGTTCAACAATATAAAATCTTAACCTGTCATTAGCCAAAGGATTCGACAGCAGTTTACCATGGATACCATGCTACTTCATACAATGGGGGAAATATTTTTGGAGTAATTGGCATTAAATCCGAAAGTCATACTAGATCATTATCAGATGTGCAGTACAATATTAATATCAAAGACACTAAGTGAAATATATTAATGATACACGTGCTACTCAGAGATTATAAGATCAATCAATTATTTTATGAAATTTTAATTAAGTTATGTGGAAACATAATTTGGTGGTTTTTAGAAAAAGGCAATAGAAATAAAATAAATTATTATTCTCAAAAAACAAACTGGAGTTATGACGTGATAATTGGTATTGTCTGAAAAGAAAGAAAATTCACAATTCAGTAATTGAAGATTGAGATTTAAAAGATAAGGTATCACTATAAATTAGTTTGCCTTTTCTCTGTATAGTAAATTTATTAATATTGTACTCACCACATGGTCAATAATCCATTTTAAATTACCACTTCCATGAAAAAGGGAAATAAAATATTATTAAGAAAAATAAACATTAAAAATTAGCGGGTGCTAATGGAGGCAATTTTCTTTTCTTTTTCTTTGGTGATGAATTCATCAAATTAATTGCGTTAAACATCAGGGAACAACGCGTGCTAGTCAAAGCAATTGTCGTTGTAAAATGGAGAGTACCAAGATTATCAGTATTGCAAATTTTGTTTTTCAATATATATTCAGATAGGGTAGGATTTCCGGTAATCAACTGTCGAATACAAGGGCGGCAAATTTAAAAGAAATCAGTATACCTAACAATGGAGAAGTTGAAATTATAAATGTTATATCACTAAGGTTTCATGTTATATTAACATCCCTTATTCGGGGTGTGTACACATCAGTCTTATTATACTTAAGCAATAGCAATGACATGAATAAAGCACAAATTAATAAACTCGTAATCAATTATTTCAAAAACTAAAAATTGTAACCTCGTAGTTCTGGAGTTTTGCCACCAGAAGGTGACTATGATTAAAGGGAATAGCGTCAGAGGGCAGTGTCTCAAAATATTGAATACATTAATTAGTTATATAGGCAACTGACCATTCTTAGGAGTAATATTGGTTAGGTTTTAATTTGACATATATGTAATAAGAGTTGCATAATTAGATTATGAGGAGATGTCAGATGGGTATTGAATTATGACAATGACAGCTTTAATTAATAGTTGCAAGTTATAGGTTAATTTATTGAAATTATTTATAATATATTATAACATCAGCGTTAAAAGGAGAAAAATACCACAAGGATACAGGCTAGATGCAAACAATGATGTTTAAATTTGAAGAGAATTAAAGAAAGGGAGACAGTCAAACGTAATCTGTTCGTTAAGGACTTGGATTTGAGGATTCTTCAATGCTTTGTTAATCTCGTATATTTCCCATAAACTAGAGGTTTTTCCATTAGGGATGACATGCAGAATTTCCACTCCTCTATCTGGATCAAAGGTGTGTTTATAGTTAAGTATGTGGTCTGAGAAATTTGACTTCGTGTCCACCGGCAATTCCTTATTTTTGTTTCTTTCAATTAAGCATAGGTGGTCATTTATTCGTATGCTAAATTTACGACCAGTACGTCCAATGTAACAACAATTGCAGGTGGACACTTCGTCACTATGAGAACAACTTAATTTATACACTCCAGACTTTTGAAGTACATCAACAGAATCTTTATTATTGCAAATATATTTCTTTAGATTATTTTGAGTTTTAAAGGATATATGGATGTTATTGTTGAATTTAAGAATTGTGTTTTTAATATTATGAGATATTGTTCCCATGTAGGGTAAGCTAGTGTAATATTTAGGTTTCTTAGTATCATGGATCGGTACTAAGTTTCTATTGATGTGTTTATTCAAATCTCTGTAGTATATTTTATTTATAATATGTGTTGGATATTTGTTGTTTGTAGCAAGTTGAGTAATGAACGATAGTTCTTTGTTAAAGTTAATATTATCCATCGGGATAGCAAACAGTCTATGGAAAAATGAGTGAAAAGCACTTAATTTATGGCCTATTGGATGATTAGAATTGAATGGTATAATACTATCTGTAGAACAAGCTTTGTGGAAGATTGAAAATTGTAGTTTATGATTGTTCTTAGTTATGGTTAAGTCAAGAAAATTGATACTGTTATTAGTTTCATGTTCAATAGTGAACTCTATGGAGGGGTGTATTGTGTTAATAAAGTTATGAAACCTATTTAATTCATCCTCTGTGCCAGTAAAGCCAGCTATTATGTCATCAACATATCTATAATAAAATAAAAATTTTTCAAATAATGGATGTAGTTTTATCGTCTTTTCTAGGAAAAACAGAAATATTTCAGCCAACAAAGGAGAAAGATTAGATCCCATGGCTACTCCTGATGTCTGTGAATACAGTTTGCTATTGAACTGGAAGAAATTTTGTTTGAGAACTGTGTCCACTAGCAAGCATGAGTTCAATATGTGAAAAGTATTAAGGTTAGAGTTTTCGAATAATAATGTTCTGACACTTTCTATGCAATCCTCAGGTGGTATGCTCGGAAAGAGATTTTTAATATCGAAAGAGATTAATTTTGTGTTGGCTGGAACATTTAAGTGTATCAACTCATTGGTTAGGTTCTTGCTGTTCTTTATGGAGCTGGGATTAAAGAATTTAGTCTGGGACAAAATAGTATGGTTAAGCCATTTAGAGAGACAAGACGCAGGGGACTGAGAATAGCTAACAACTGGTCTCACAGGGAAAGGGGGGGGTTTATGGGTTTTTAGAAGGCCATACATAAGTGGTACTGAGGGATTCATGGGGTATAATCTATATTTATTAGTTTTTAAATATTTCAATGGATCTGAAGTTGCATCTATATTAGACTTAACATAAGAAAAGAATTTATTAGTTGGATTATTTGTTAAGAGATTAAAACCATTATTTAAGAAATTCTCAACCCTATCAATGTAATCATCCTTATTCAATATGGTAATGCAATTGCTTTTGTCAGCTTTACTGACTATCAGGTTGTTATCTTTAATCTTGTTAATTAACTGTTTAAGTTTTGTATTCATTGTGAGGTTATTGTAGTTATTTTTAGATTTAAGGTGCTGGTTGATGATATTTGCAACATTTGTTCGAATTAAGTCTGTATTAGACAGGCCTTCAAAAGATTCAAGAATTCTCTCCGATTCTATAGCTATGTGTGCTAAATTAGTATTATTGAGATTATTGTAAAAATTGAATTTAAAACCTAAGTTTAATATTTCCATGTCATTGGTTGTGAGTTCAGTCGTGGATAAATTGAGAACTCTAGGATGGAAATTAAAATCAAAATTACTAAAAGTGCCATTAGATAAGTCTCCAAGATTAAATTCATGCTCAAACACGTCATTACAGAAGCTAACATTACCTATAGAACTATCGTTTCTACTCTCAACCTGACTAAAGTCAACCAAATTGTCACTATTATTCTTGTGTTTGTTTAAGTTAGACGGATTTGTAAGCTCACATTCAGGCAATTGTTTTTGAGCTAGTAGGGAGATTTTGTTGTGCAATCTATTCATTTTAACAATGTTAACATCATCAACATATTGTAATATATCATTATATAGGATATCAAATTGTATTTGATGTAATAAAGTAGATAACTTTAAGTGTAATGACTTAAGTTTGACTTCAATCAAGTTAAGAGCAAAGTAGCACCTTTTTACTTCGTGTCTAATCCATGTTGTTTTAGCAATTTGGATAGCTCTCTTAGCCGATGTGGAATTGTTCTTAGTGAAAATGAAGATGTAGTTAGGGGTGATTCCTCTTCGTAAGCATTCATTGTTGAACCATATATCCGCCAACTTGTTTCTTCGTCGAAGATGTTCATTCTTAAACTGTCGGACTAAATATGCCAGACTGGCTGTTTCAAGATTCAAGAAGTAGTCCATTTTCTGTGGCGAGATTATGAATAGAAATAAAGGTCTGTCTTTACCACCAAAATACGTTTATTTACCCCTCTAGGGTGGAAGATAAGGGTTAGGGAGAATACATGAGAGTAAATGTTATATTAAATTTCTTAATGTAGACGTTGTACTAGTTTCGACTTTAGTGAAAGTCATCATCAGCAACTCAGTAATAAGAAATTTCTTTTTAGACAATGGTCAAAACAAGTGGGTAAGAAAGAGGTTCAACAATATAAAATCTTAACCTGTCATTAGCCAAAGGATTCGACAGCAGTTTACCATGGATACCATGCTACTTCATACAATGGGGGAAATATTTTTGGAGTAATTGGCATTAAATCCGAAAGTCATACTAGATCATTATCAGATGTGCAGTACAATATTAATATCAAAGACACTAAGTGAAATATATTAATGATACACGTGCTACTCAGAGATTATAAGATCAATCAATTATTTTATGAAATTTTAATTAAGTTATGTGGAAACATAATTTGGTGGTTTTTAGAAAAAGGCAATAGAAATAAAATAAATTATTATTCTCAAAAAACAAACTGGAGTTATGACGTGATAATTGGTATTGTCTGAAAAGAAAGAAAATTCACAATTCAGTAATTGAAGATTGAGATTTAAAACATAAGGTATCACTATAAATTAGTTTGCCTTTTCTCTGTATAGTAAATTTATTAATATTGTACTCACCACATGGTCAATAATCCATTTTAAATTACCACTTCCATGAAAAAAGGAAATAAAATAAAAATTAAGAAAATTAAACATTAAAAATTAGCGGGTGCTAATGGAGGCAATTTTCTTTTCTTTTTCTTTGGTGATGAATTCATCAAATTAATTGCGTTAAACATCAGGGAACAACGCGTGCTAGTCAAAGCAATTGTCGTTGTAAAATGGAGAGTACCAAGATTATCAGTATTGCAAATTTTGTTTTTCAATATATATTCAGATAGGGTAGGATTTCCGGTAATCAACTGTCGAATACAAGGGCGGCAAATTTAAAAGAAATCAGTATACCTAACAATGGAGAAGTTGAAATTATAAATGTTATATCACTAAGGTTTCATGTTATATTAACATCCCTTATTCGGGGTGTGTACACATCAGTCTTATTATACTTAAGCAATAGCAATGACATGAATAAAGCACAAATTAATAAACTCGTAATCAATTATTTCAAAAACTAAAAATTGTAACCTCGTAGTTCTGGAGTTTTGCCACCAGAAGGTGACTATGATTAAAGGGAATAGCGTCAGAGGGCAGTGTCTCAAAATATTGAATACATTAATTAGTTATATAGGCAACTGACCATTCTAAGGAGTAATATTGGTTAGGTTTTAATTTGACATATATGTAATAAGAGTTGCATAATTAGATTATGAGGAGATGTCAGATGGGTATTGAATTATGACAATGACAGCTTTAATTAATAGTTGCAAGTTATAGGTTAATTTATTGAAATTATTTATAATATATTATAACATCAGCGTTAAAAGGAGAAAAATACCACAAGGATACAGGGGGATGGGACTATTCGCCGTCGCCGTTTCGCCGTCGCCGTTTCGCCGTCGCGACAATTCGCCGGCAGCCGATTCGCCGTGGGCCGTTTCGCCGTCAAATAGAATATAAGTCTATAATTATTACAATTTTTTTATATCTAGCATATACCGAATTGGACCCAAAAAGGTGGATTAGATGCCGTGTTAGCGCTGTTTAACCAATATAAGTCTATAATTATTACAATTTTTTTATATCTAGCATATACCGAATTGGACCCAAAAAGGTGGATTAGATTAGAAACGGCGACGGCTGAACGTCCTAGACCCGAAATGAAATGTGGAACCTATATCAGAGAACGTTGAGTGGCCAAGATCGAACAAACAACCATGCAGAGGCGGCCCACAGAAGATTACAATTGGAATTAGGAATGGATCATCCAACAATATGGAAATTTATTGAAGGTATCAAGAGAGTTCAAAGGGGAAGAGATCTCTATTACGAACAACTTGTGGCTGGTAGTCTTCCGCCCTTAAAGTTAAAAAAGTATAGACTAGCTGATGACAGAATTTTGTCTTTAGTAAATAATTTTAGAAACAATAATATGACAGAATATCTCAGAGGTTTAGCGCATAATTATGAAATGTAATAATTTTGTTGTATATAATAATTATAGTATAATATTTGAGAACTTTATTATTGACTTGCCTATGTAGGTATATTTTTATCAAACAATTTTGTTAAAATTTAGCAATATATATTATAACCTTTTTTACGTATTTTATTAATTTCTATTTGACGGCGAAACGGCCCACGGCGAATCGGCTGCCGGCGAATTGTCGCGACGGCGAAACGGCGACGGCGAAACGGCGACGGCTAAATGTCCTAGACCCAGGATACAGGCGAGATGCAAACAATGATGTTTAAATTTGAAGAGAATTAAAGAAAGGGAGACAGTCAAACGTAATCTGTTCGTTAAGGACTTGGATTTGAGGATTCTTCAATGCTTTGTTAATCTCGTATATTTCCCATAAACTAGAGGTTTTTCCATTAGGGATGACATGCAGAATTTCCACTCCTCTATCTGGATCAAAGGTGTGTTTATAGTTAAGTATGTGGTCTGAGAAATTTGACTTCGTGTCCACCGGCAATTCCTTATTTTTGTTTCTTTCAATTAAGCATAGGTGGTCATTTATTCGTATGCTAAATTTACGACCAGTACGTCCAATGTAACAACAATTGCAGGTGGACACTTCGTCACTATGAGAACAACTTAATTTATACACTCCAGACTTTTGAAGTACATCAACAGAATCTTTATTATTGCAAATATATTTCTTTAGATTATTTTGTGAGTTTTAAAGGATATATGGATGTTATTGTTGAATTTAAGAATTGTGTTTTTAATATTATGAGATATTGTTCCCATGTAGGGTAAGCTAGTGTAATATTTAGGTTTCTTAGTATCATGGATCGGTACTAAGTTTCTATTGATGTGTTTATTCAAATCTCTGTAGTATATTTTATTTATAATATGTGTTGGATATTTGTTGTTTGTAGCAAGTTGAGTAATCAACGATAGTTCTTTGTTAAAGTTAATATTATCCATCGGGATAGCAAACAGTCTATGGAAAAATGAGTGAAAAGCACTTAATTTATGGCCTATTGGATGATTAGAATTGAATGGTATAATACTATCTGTAGAACAAGCTTTGTGGAAGATTGAAAATTGTAGTTTATGATTGTTCTTAGTTATGGTTAAGTCAAGAAAATTGATACTGTTATTAGTTTCATGTTCAATAGTGAACTCTATGGAGGGGTGTATTGTGTTAATAAAGTTATGAAACCTATTTAATTCATCCTCTGTGCCAGTAAAGCCAGCTATTATGTCATCAACATATCTATAATAAAATAAAAATTTTTCAAATAATGGATGTAGTTTTATCGTCTTTTCTAGGAAAAACAGAAATATTTCAGCCAACAAAGGAGAAAGATTAGATCCCATGGCTACTCCTGATGTCTGTGAATACAGTTTGCTATTGAACTGGAAGAAATTTTGTTTGAGAACTGTGTCCACTAGCAAGCATGAGTTCAATATGTGAAAAGTATTAAGGTTAGAGTTTTCGAATAATAATGTTCTGACACTTTCTATGCAATCCTCAGGTGGTATGCTCGGAAAGAGATTTTTAATATCGAAAGAGATTAATTTTGTGTTGGCTGGAACATTTAAGTGTATCAACTCATTGGTTAGGTTCTTGCTGTTCTTTATGGAGCTGGGATTAAAGAATTTAGTCTGGGACAAAATAGTATGGTTAAGCCATTTAGAGAGACAAGACGCAGGGGACTGAGAATAGCTAACAACTGGTCTCACAGGGAAAGGGGGGGGTTTATGGGTTTTTAGAAGGCCATACATAAGTGGTACTGAGGGATTCATGGGGTATAATCTATATTTATTAGTTTTTAAATATTTCAATGGATCTGAAGTTGCATCTAGGTTAGACTTAACATAAGAAAAGAATTTATTAGTTGGATTATTTGTTAAGAGATTAAAACCATCATTTAAGAAATTCTCAACCCTATCAATGTAATCATCCTTATTCAATATGGTAATGCAATTGCTTTTGTCAGCTTTACTGACTATCAGGTTGTTATCTTTAATCTTGTTAATTAACTGTTTAAGTTTTGTATTCATTGTGAGGTTATTGTAGTTATTTTTAGATTTAAGGTGCTGGTTGATGATATTTGCAACATTTGTTCGAATTAAGTCTGTATTAGACAGGCCTTCAAAAGATTCAAGAATTCTCTCCGATTCTATAGCTATGTGTGCTAAATTAGTATTATTGAGATTATTGTAAAAATTGAATTTAAAACCTAAGTTTAATATTTCCATGTCATTGGTTGTGAGTTCAGTCGTGGATAAATTGAGAACTCTAGGATGGAAATTAAAATCAAAATTACTAAAAGTGCCATTAGATAAGTCTCCAAGATTAAATTCATGCTCAAACACGTCATTACAGAAGCTAACATTACCTATAGAACTATCGTTTCTACTCTCAACCTGACTAAAGTCAACCAAATTGTCACTATTATTCTTGTGTTTGTTTAAGTTAGACGGATTTGTAAGCTCACATTCAGGCAATTGTTTTTGAGCTAGTAGGGAGATTTTGTTGTGCAATCTATTCATTTTAACAATGTTAACATCATCAACATATTGTAATATATCATTATATAGGATATCAAATTGTATTTGATGTAATAAAGTAGATAACTTTAAGTGTAATGACTTAAGTTTGACTTCAATCAAGTTAAGAGCAAAGTAGCACCTTTTTACTTCGTGTCTAATCCATGTTGTTTTAGCAATTTGGATAGCTCTCTTAGCCGATGTGGAATTGTTCTTAGTGAAAATGGAGATGTAGTTAGGGGTGATTCCTCTTCGTAAGCATTCATTGTTGAACCATATATCCGCCAACTTGTTTCTTCGTCGAAGATGTTCATTCTTAAACTGTCGGACTAAATATGCCAGACTGGCTGTTTCAAGATTCAAGAAGTAGTCCATTTTCTGTGGCGAGATTATGAATAGAAATAAAGGTCTGTCTTTACCACCAAAATACGTTTATTTACCCCTCTAGGGTGGAAGATAAGGGTTAGGGAGAATACATGAGAGTAAATGTTATATTAAATTTCTTAATGTAGACGTTGTACTAGTTTCGACTTTAGTGAAAGTCATCATCAGCAACTCAGTAATAAGAAATTTCTTTTTAGACAATGGTCAAAACAAGTGGGTAAGAAAGAGGTTCAACAATATAAAATCTTAACCTGTCATTAGCCAAAGGATTCGACAGCAGTTTACCATGGATACCATGCTACTTCATACAATGGGGGAAATATTTTTGGAGTAATTGGCATTAAATCCGAAAGTCATACTAGATCATTATCAGATGTGCAGTACAATATTAATATCAAAGACACTAAGTGAAATATATTAATGATACACGTGCTACTCAGAGATTATAAGATCAATCAATTATTTTATGAAATTTTAATTAAGTTATGTGGAAACATAATTTGGTGGTTTTTAGAAAAAGGCAATAGAAATAAAATAAATTATTATTCTCAAAAAACAAACTGGAGTTATGACGTGATAATTGGTATTGTCTGAAAAGAAAGAAAATTCACAATTCAGTAATTGAAGATTGAGATTTAAAACATAAGGTATCACTATAAATTAGTTTGCCTTTTCTCTGTATAGTAAATTTATTAATATTGTACTCACCACATGGTCAATAATCCATTTTAAATTACCACTTCCATGAAAAAAGGAAATAAAATAAAAATTAAGAAAATTAAACATTAAAAATTAGCGGGTGCTAATGGAGGCAATTTTCTTTTCTTTTTCTTTGAAATATGATAATGATCTAGTATGACTTTCGGATTTAATGCCAATTACTCCAAAAATATTTCCCCCATTGTATGAAGTAGCATGGTATCCATGGTAAACTGCTGTCGAATCCTTTGGCTAATGACAGGTTAAGATTTTATATTGTTGAACCTCTTTCTTACCCACTTGTTTTGACCATTGTCTAAAAAGAAATTTCTTATTACTGAGTTGCTGATGATGACTTTCACTAAAGTCGAAACTAGTACAACGTCTACATTAAGAAATTTAATATAACATTTACTCTCATGTATTCTCCCTAACCCTTATCTTCCACCCTAGAGGGGTAAATAAACGTATTTTGGTGGTAAAGACAGACCTTTATTTCTATTCATAATCTCGCCACAGAAAATGGACTACTTCTTGAATCTTGAAACAGCCAGTCTGGCATATTTAGTCCGACAGTTTAAGAATGAACATCTTCGACGAAGAAACAAGTTGGCGGATATATGGTTCAACAATGAATGCTTACGAAGAGGAATCACCCCTAACTACATCTCCATTTTCACTAAGAACAATTCCACATCGGCTAAGAGAGCTATCCAAATTGCTAAAACAACATGGATTAGACACGAAGTAAAAAGGTGCTACTTTGCTCTTAACTTGATTGAAGTCAAACTTAAGTCATTACACTTAAAGTTATCTACTTTATTACATCAAATACAATTTGATATCCTATATAATGATATATTACAATATGTTGATGATGTTAACATTGTTAAAATGAATAGATTGCACAACAAAATCTCCCTACTAGCTCAAAAACAATTGCCTGAATGTGAGCTTACAAATCCGTCTAACTTAAACAAACACAAGAATAATAGTGACAATTTGGTTGACTTTAGTCAGGTTGAGAGTAGAAACGATAGTTCTATAGGTAATGTTAGCTTCTGTAATGACGTGTTTGAGCATGAATTTAATCTTGGAGACTTATCTAATGGCACTTTTAGTAATTTTGATTTTAATTTCCATCCTAGAGTTCTCAATTTATCCACGACTGAACTCACAACCAATGACATGGAAATATTAAACTTAGGTTTTAAATTCAATTTTTACAATAATCTCAATAATACTAATTTAGCACACATAGCTATAGAATCGGAGAGAATTCTTGAATCTTTTGAAGGCCTGTCTAATACAGACTTAATTCGAACAAATGTTGCAAATATCATCAACCAGCACCTTAAATCTAAAAATAACTACAATAACCTCACAATGAATACAAAACTTAAACAGTTAATTAACAAGATTAAAGATAACAACCTGATAGTCAGTAAAGCTGACAAAAGCAATTGCATTACCATATTGAATAAGGATGATTACATTGATAGGGTTGAGAATTTCTTAAATGATGGTTTTAATCTCTTAACAAATAATCCAACTAATAAATTCTTTTCTTATGTTAAGTCTAACCTAGATGCAACTTCAGATACATTGAAATATTTAAAAACTAATAAATATAGATTATACCCCATGAATCCCTCAGTACCACTTCTGTATGGCCTTCTAAAAACCCATAAACCCCCCCCTTTCCCTGTGAGACCAGTTGTTAGCTATTCTCAGTCCCCTGCGTCTTGTCTCTCTAAATGGCTTAACCATACTATTTTGTCCCGGACTAAATTCTTTAATCCCAGCTCCATAAAGAATAGCAAGAACCTAACCAATGAGTTGATACACTTAAATGTTCCAGCCAACACAAAATTAATCACTTTCGATATTAAAAATCTCTTTCCGAGCATACCACCTGAGGATTGCATAGAAAGTGTCAGAACATTATTATTCGAAAACTCTAACCTTAATACTTTTCATCTATTGAACTTATGCTTGCTAGTGGACACAGTTCTCAAACAAAATTTCTTCCAGTTCAATAGCAAACTGTATTCACAGACATCAGGAGTAGCCATGGGATCTAATCTTTCTCCTTTGTTGGCTGAAATATTTCTGTTTTTCCTAGAAAAGACGATAAAACTACATCCATTATTTGAAAAATTTTTATTTTATTATAGATATGTTGATGACATAATAGCTGGCTTTACTGGTACAGAGGATGAATTAAATAGGTTTCATAACTTTATTAACACAATACACCCCTCCATAGAGTTCACTATTGAACATGAAACTAATAACAGTATCAATTTTCTTGACTTAACCATAACTAAGAACAATCATAAACTACAATTTTCAATCTTCCACAAAGCTTGTTCTACAGATAGTATTATACCATTCAATTCTAATCATCCAATAGGCCATAAATTAAGTGCTTTTCACTCATTTTTCCATAGACTGTTTGCTATCCCGATGGATAATATTAACTTTAACAAAGAACTATCGTTCATTACTCAACTTGCTACAAACAACAAATATCCAACACATATTATAAATAAAATATACTACAGAGATTTGAATAAACACATCAATAGAAACTTAGTACCGATCCATGATACTAAGAAACCTAAATATTACACTAGCTTACCCTACATGGGAACAATATCTCATAATATTAAAAACACAATTCTTAAATTCAACAATAACATCCATATATCCTTTAAAACTCAAAATAATCTAAAGAAATATATTTGCAATAATAAAGATTCTGTTGATGTACTTCAAAAGTCTGGAGTGTATAAATTAAGTTGTTCTCATAGTGACGAAGTGTCCACCTGCAATTGTTGTTACATTGGACGTACTGGTCGTAAATTTAGCATACGAATAAATGACCACCTATGCTTAATTGAAAGAAACAAAAATAAGGAATTGCCGGTGGACACGAAGTCAAATTTCTCAGACCACATACTTAACTATAAACACACCTTTGATCCAGATAGAGGAGTGGAAATTCTGCATGTCATCCCTAATGGAAAAACCTCTAGTTTATGGGAAATATACGAGATTAACAAAGCATTGAAGAATCCTCAAATCCAAGTCCTTAACGAACAGATTACGTTTGACTGTCTCCCTTTCTTTAATTCTCTTCAAATTTAAACATCATTGTTTGCATCTCGCCTGTATCCTTGTGGTATTTTTCTCCTTTTAACGCTGATGTTATAATATATTATAAATAATTTCAATAAATTAACCTATAACATGCAACTATTAATTAAAGCTGTCATTGTCATAATTCAATACCCATCTGACATCTCCTCATAATCTAATTATGCAACTCTTATTACATATATGTCAAATTAAAACCTAACCAATATTACTCCTTAGAATGGTCAGTTGCCTATATAACTAATTAATGTATTCAATATTTTGAGACACTGCCCTCTGACGCTATTCCCTTTAATCATAGTCACCTTCTGGTGGCAAAACTCCAGAACTACGAGGTTACAATTTTTAGTTTTTGAAATAATTGATTACGAGTTTATTAATTTGTGCTTTATTCATGTCATTGCTATTGCTTAAGTATAATAAGACTGATGTGTACACACCCCGAATAAGGGATGTTAATATAACATGAAACCTTAGTGATATAAAATTTATAATTTCAACTTCTCCATTGTTAGGTATACTGATTTCTTTTAAATTTGCCGCCCTTGTATTCGACAGTTGATTACCGGAAATCCTACCCTATCTGAATATATATTGAAAAACAAAATTTGCAATACTGATAATCTTGGTACTCTCCATTTTACAACGACAATTGCTTTGACTAGCACGCGTTGTTCCCTGATGTTTAACGCAATTAATTTGATGAATTCATCACCAAAGAAAAAGAAAAGAAAATTGCCTCCATTAGCACCCGCTAATTTTTAATGTTTAATTTTCTTAATTTTTATTTTATTTCCTTTTTTCATGGAAGTGGTAATTTAAAATGGATTATTGACCATGTGGTGAGTACAATATTAATAAATTTACTATACAGAGAAAAGGCAAACTAATTTATAGTGATACCTTATGTTTTAAATCTCAATCTTCAATTACTGAATTGTGAATTTTCTTTCTTTTCAGACAATACCAATTATCACGTCATAACTCCAGTTTGTTTTTTGAGAATAATAATTTATTTTATTTCTATTGCCTTTTTCTAAAAACCACCAAATTATGTTTCCACATAACTTAATTAAAATTTCATAAAATAATTGATTGATCTTATAATCTCTGAGTAGCACGTGTATCATTAATATATTTCACTTAGTGTCTTTGATATTAATATTGTACTGCACATCTGATAATGATCTAGTATGACTTTCGGATTTAATGCCAATTACTCCAAAAATATTTCCCCCATTGTATGAAGTAGCATGGTATCCATGGTAAACTGCTGTCGAATCCTTTGGCTAATGACAGGTTAAGATTTTATATTGTTGAACCTCTTTCTTACCCACTTGTTTTGACCATTGTCTAAAAAGAAATTTCTTATTACTGAGTTGCTGATGATGACTTTCACTAAAGTCGAAACTAGTACAACGTCTACATTAAGAAATTTAATTTAACATTTACTCTCATGTATTCTCCCTAACCCTTATCTTCCACCCTAGAGGGGTAAATAAACGTATTTTGGTGGTAAAGACAGACCTTTATTTCTAGTTATAATTTGGTTTCTGAACAGTGGGGGATTTAAAGTAAGCTTGTCCGGCTGGGCCAGAAGGAGGGATATTTTCAAAAGGTGGTACGTTATCAGTATAGACGTTATCAGTGAAGTATGGCCGGCTTAGTGGAAATGCTTGATCACGGTGTGGAGGGCTCAGAAATTCTCTACCTAAATCACCATCTCTAACCTGGTTCACTGAACCATGCATTGCTGCACTTGAACAGTTCCAAAGGGAATTAAACTGACTTTCTCTGGCCCTATTCTGGTGTTCAGAGTAAAGGGGTTTGATTTTATTTGTTGTTTTTCTGGGTTGGGTATAATTATCGCCTTCCTGAAAAGTGGCATGGCTGTTCATTTGGGTTCTTTCTACTTGAAAGGGTCTACTGACAGGACTTCGGGACTTGTTTAAGTTAGGAATAATATTTAATTGAGTCTCGAAATGTTGATTTAGGGAACTCTGCTCCTGGGACAAAGACTCTGGGACCAGTGGATTTATCAGGGTATTGTTATGAACAATGATTCTGGGGCTTTCTAAATTAAGAGGGGGTTGATTTTCTCCTGCAAATGATACTTTGCGTGAAGTAGTGGCTGTAACAGAACCTTCGAAATGGCTTTCGGTTGAGCTAAGTATCATCGCTATCTTGTAATTGTAATAAATTTACGTCATTACTTTGACCTTTAAGCCTGAGTCCATCGATAAGGGACACTGTTTGTTTCATTAAAACAGGCATCAAATCCTGTTCCTCGTTATTTTTAGGAGGAACACAATTTAATCGATTTTTGACATGTAATAATCGGGACATAATCTTTTTGAAATCAGCATGGCGTTTATCAAAATTAAAAATATTTACCAATCCGTTAAATATTACTAGTTTTCTACAGCAGATGTCGGCGTTCTGCTGGAATTCCATACGTGCTACTTGATAAGAGGTGATAGAACTGTCTTTCTCTGCTTTTATCATTTCTCGCAGTAGGGACTTAAGGCTGTTGACATTGCAGTTTGGATTAGGCTCGATTCCTCGTGAATGGAGTTCAAACATCAGCTCGTCCTTCCAGAGATAACCAGGATTCATTTTTGACATAATTTTGAATCCACAATATACCTAAAAATTTTAAACTCTCTTAGAAATAATCAAAATGGTCTCTCTGGTACAACCAAAGACACTGAATAAAAGACAAACTTTGAGCTGTGAAGTGTTTAAGAAAATGAAGATAATTTTTTTTTTTTTTTTTTTGGAAAATTTCACGACTTTGCTTATTAAAGGTGTTATCGGGCCCCACGTTGGGCGCCAATTTGTGATTAATGAGATTTTCTTTTATTTCAGAATTAAATATTTTTTTTTTGTTTGTTTATTATTATTTCCTTAAAAATTTCTCATTATCCAATTAAGAGAACCACGGCTCCTCAGGCACAGTCTTCCGGATTTAGAGCACTAGGTCGTGAGGTCTTTACCTTTATAAAATTATGATTTTTCCAGATTTTTATTTGGGCGCCAATCAACCAAAGGGGTTGATAGAAAAAACAGATAGGTAGAATAGGAGAAAATGAACCAATAAAATCAAGAGAATTCCCTAGCTCCTGAAAGAAAAATAAGCCAATAAAGCACACAATTTTAAAACATTAACAGGTTTATTTATCGCATATATTTATCAAATGGTTACAAACGATGTGAATTTTCAACTTTTGAAATTTTTTACATGTATTTTTAACTTTATCGTTTGGTTGATCTACTTCTATGAGTTTTAAGTGATTAATAAAATGTTCTTGATGACAATTGATTTTTTTTAATCTCGAAGCTCGATAAACCCTTTCTTTTTAATTTTAATAGACTCTGAAGGGGACTAGGCTATTTACTTACTAATCTAGATAAAATATATTCTCAAAACCAATGACTCTCACTATTATGTGGCTTTTTAATGGAGCAGGGACCAAAACAGATTTTAGAAGACAGCAATAAAATAAAAACACGATGCAATCAACAATGACTCTCGTAACAGAGCAATAGCAATGTTTGTAAATCACGATATCATAGACATAGATCTAAGAACGCTCAAACCCTAAATAATCATAAAAGTAACTACCACCCTTGTATTAGGATGAAGATACCACAAGTAATAAAATATCACAAGACATTAATTTGGAAATGACACTTTCACAGCTCAGCAGTAAGTTACTCACTAATGGTTGGGAGCAAATTCAAATTCCAATCAGGATCTTGAATAAACCACCACAAACTAATAATACATAAATTTAGGTACGGACTTAAGGTTTGAATCAAAACTTTACATTTTATGCAACACAATTATTTGTAAATGTTACAATAATTAACAAGGGAGATTAAAAGTAGTTCCAGGCAAGTACAGGGCTTATTTGATAGGCAACGGTGCTCTTTCGAGATCTATGTTGTCCTATCTTTATTTTTAAGGTAAAATTGAAACGGAGTGACCTATGGGTCTGTAAAAAAGGTTGGTAGCTGCTTTGCAGCAAAACAAACAATTCTGGGCTAAGGTTAAACAAAAAACGGTAGTTCCTACGTCGATTATCAATCATTCGGCATTAAATGCCATTCGAATAGTTCAAAAAATATTTAATTCTTGGTAGAATTAGTGAAGAAGGTATTACATTATTTGTAAATGCTACTATAATTAACAAGGGAGATTAAAAGTAGTTCAAGGCAAGTACAGGGACCAAAATTAAAGTAGTACAAATCAGTTACTCATCTTTTAAATTGCTGGTTTCTCTCACACGATGTCCTTCACTCGGCATCCCTCGCTGATGGTCCAGACAGCCTTGCTCTCAATCCACCACACGGTTATAAAGAGGCACAAACAAATGGTTCAGCTAGGAACACGACGATTCCGTCTCCAGGGCATAGTTTCTAAATCGGCATCACCGGAAGTTGCTATCCCATAAAATGTCCAAATCTGACCAAACTGCCAAAATCCACAGCACTCAGCGACACCGTAGCTTCCAAACACGGCTTGAGATCCAATAATTTGGGAAAGGGTAGGATAATGTGGGAAATTTAGGTAATTTAAAATTAAATTGCATAAAACATTCATATAGGCCGAATACTCTTGAATGAGTGAGATGAAAACATTTTAAAGGGGTGTCGTAAAATGGACGAACAGGATAAAATAGATTCAATTAGGATCAAACCTAATAATTGAGTAACATCATCAAAAGGAAACGAGTAACATAAAGTAGCATAAAATAAGATAAAACAGAATGGTATTGGGATAGGATGATGTAGAATAAAACAGAATAAATTAGAATGGCTTAGGGGGACTTAGAAAAACTTGGAAAACTCAAAATAAATTAGAATAAGTTAGAATAAGTTAGAAGCCTGAAAAGAGACAAAATGGCGACCATTAGTACCACGCCACGAACGTATTTTAATTTCAATTTATTACCTGTTGGACTGGCTTCCTTATCCCTGTGGCCACAAAATACATCCCCATGACGGGCTTGTTTATTAATGAAGCAGAATAGCCTATTAAATCCAAATTAATGCGGCATTTATGCCTTTAGGACCAAACTTTTATACACAAAAAACACTTGTGACCTTAACAGGGTTTAGCGTTGAAAAGAAACGTGAAATTTTGAAGGCACCTTGTTCTGGATGCTTTTACCGGTAGACGCGCGCAATTTGAGCAATACTCGACATACGTTCGGCGGTTTGTCCATCTAAATGCGTTGGGAGGGCATAGGGGCATGTCGTTACCTATTTATAAGAACGATAAGCAGTTTATTCCATTATTACGGGGTACGTTCAGTTAATTGAACTGATGCACGCTTCAGATCTTTCTGGTGCGTTATGAATATTAAATAAAAATTATTGGAACGATCAAAATGATCGTTACAGTTGTTTCTATGAAGCTGAACTATAAAAGACAACCAGTCCAAGCGTATATCTTGTTGAAAAAATACTTAACAGGCGCAAGAAAAATAATATTGAACAATTATTTGTAAAATGGTTGGGTTTCCCAAATCAATTTAATTCTTGGATATATAAGTCCGATATTGTTTAAATACTTAATATGGTTTATAAAATATGCTTGTAGAAAATAGATAACAAGTATTGTAAAAAGTAGCACACGTATCTTTTATTTCATTATTTCCCCTCCCAAATAATTTAGACGTTAGGTTTAAAAAAATAGGACAAATATTATTATAAAATCAGTTTTTTATTTTAAGCATTAACAATACTTTTTATTTCGGCTTTGATCTGTTATGGTCAATAATTCGTTGTTCAAATTTCATTTGAATTTTCTCAAGGTTAATAATTTGTTGTTCAAGGTCCGATATCATCTTCACAAATTTTTCCTCTGATTTAAGTATTAAATCACTTAATTGTGTACGCAGGAGATCACGTTCGGCGAAAACATATTCTTGAGTAGCAGCATCATTTGGTTTTTTAGGTGGTGCAACATTCTCTAGGGATTTTCCTTGCATACCATACTGATCATCGAGAGTAAGCGAAAATCCATTTCCAGGTGGCCCACGTGCAGATCGACAGTTTTCATTCAATTTCTTACGCCCAAATTTATCAATTGTGTTGTTAACACGACCCATGACTACTTCTAACTAACCCTAATTTTATTTTTCCCTGCTTACATTAGGCTAATTGCTATATAATGAGGAACAAAAAAAAACAATATTTTGAATACAAATAATTTATTTACGATTACATGTTTTTCAATGTTGCAATAAGCTTATCAACATCATTATTCCAAGTATATGTTGCAACATTGTTCCCATTATCGTGTATTGGTATTGTGTGTTTCTTGTTGCCACCCATCAGCTTTATTGGTATTATCTGTGTCTGTCCCATCATCATTGTTTGCCCATTGTTTCATCACCATTATTTGTACCATCGTTGCATATAATTCTGGAAACTGCATTAAACATCTCGCCATAATTGATATCGTCGGGATCCACGAAATCAAGCATATTAAATTTTGTTTTCAAATCACTTGGTAGATCTGGTATATGAATGACAAACTTGACAAGAACATTATCAATCATTTCAGCACAAAATCCACTCAGGTTTATAGATCCGTAGAGATGTTGTCCACATAGATGCGCACAAGCCATAAAATTGATTGCATCACGCACATACTTTCTATACTGACAGCCAGTTGAATCCAAACAGGAACCATCAAACATTGAAAACTGTAGTATATCTTGAGCCATACGTCTTAATTTGCATGCTAACCAACTTAAAAAAAACTTATCTTGTTTTTCAGCAACATTGTCACACATCTACAATAGAATAATGAGATTGTGGTTGTGTTTTATGATACTAGGTATTACACTTTTATTACATTATCAATTAAAATTAAAAATACGATAAACTATATATTTAAATATTCTCTACAACATTTTTTTTTATTCGAAACACCCAAAATTTAATAATGCTCTAGTATTATTTGTTTAAAGGTTTGAGACAATGATGTATCGTGAATGATAGATGTGTTTTGGACTTCCATTGTCATTATTTATTAATATCACAACGTTTCAACTGGTGAGTATCTCCAGTCGTCTCCAGGTGAATAATTAAAAAGCTACGAAACTACGAGGGTATTTATACTACCTCTTGGTTAGCAGCGCATGACCGAGATTGGTGCAGTCATGCGTCACTGTGTGGTTCTAAACTAAGCTTACATGTACTTAACAAGGGTTTTCAAATATTTCTTATGTCTAAAGAGGGGTTACTAAAGCAGTCTGGATTTAGGTACATTAGGCATGTGAACTATAGACATACAGGGTGTTACAAATTCGTTTATCACTACAGGGATCTCGTAAACCGTAAGAGATACGAAGATGGTTGAATGGGGGCAAAGTTGCGCAATTTTATGCTTAATAATAATTTATAAAAAAAATATTTAGATTCCGAGTACTTCAGGAGATATTCGAAAAAAACCGAAAAATTATCAATCCGATTTTTTTGTTTTGTGCCTATAATGTCGGAGATAAAAGAAAACCAATCACACTTTATCAGGGCCACTTTTAACTCTCTCTTAGAGTATGTAATAAGTTTTGCCATACAACGTTTCGTTTCTCTGAAACCATCAATAATTTCACTATTTTAAATACGGACCTGGATTTTTTCCATTTTTCAATAAAAGACCTAGGACATCTTTATTCAATCCCCAGACTAAATATTAATTTAGAAAAAGAATTAACGCCCTAAGTTTTATTTTATTAAGATTTCTCTAATCCGATCCTGTGTTGCACAACACCTCGCACAAAACCATTTCTTTTTAATAACCACGTCTTATTTAATGTAACAAATAAACCATACCATTTTTTTGTTTTGTGTCTTTAATGTACGAGATAAAAGATTAATTAAATTAAGGTTCACATGCTGGTCGATGCTGTTTTACTCTTGCAACAAAAACTCTCTCAGCTCCTAGGCAGTTCTTGGAATTTGACAACGATTCCTTGATTACTTTTTTTTCTAAAATATTTACAATTGCAAGTGACTTAAAATTTTTGCTCGCCAGTGCATATTAATAAGATAAATAAATTAACATTTTACGAAAAACATTATATTTCAGCAATATTAACAAAACAAAAAAAAAATTATACAAAAAAAGTTTCCATTTAGACAGTAAAGAAATTAATTATTAATTACGTGTTCAAAAATATTTCCCTGGACAGCGATACATTTTCCAATTTTTTCTCTAACCTTATCAACTGCTCTTTGAATAGATCTGCGCCTAATTCTGCGGAAAGATTCTTGAATTTTTATGATTAATTCTTCCCTAGAATTTATTTCTGTTTTATAAATAGTGTTTTTTAAAGCCCCCCACAAATAAAAATCAAGTGGCGACAGATCCGGAGATCTAGCCGGCCACTCTATAACACCTCTATTTCCAATCCATTTTTGAGGAAACTCGTTATTTAAAAAATCTCTTACTCTAAGGGTGTTATGAGGCGGAGCCCCATCTTGCTGAAACCACAAATTTCGTAATAATGCCAAAGGGATTTCAGCTAAGTACGCTTGGAATTCTGTACTTAAAAACTGAAGATACAATTCCCCATTTAAATTTTCATGAAAAATGTATGGCCCTAATATTATATTGCCACACATCCCTGCCCACACATTAACGCTAAATCTAATTTGGCTCCGAATTTCACGATTTTCCATAGGGTTTTCAATGCTCCAAATATGTTCATTGTGTCTGTTGAATATTCCACAGTTAGTAAATTTAGTTTCGTCTGACCAAATAATCCAGTTTAAAAAATCGGGATGCAAATTTATTTGATCTTGTAGCCATACACAAAAATTCATTCGTCTTTCTGGATCGCCTAGATGGAGTTTCTGTGATATACTAATTTTGAATGGTTTGTGATTATTAGCTTTTAAAACTCGCCATGCTTTCAAGTGGTTTACAGATGGAATGTTAATGGTACTTTTAATTTGTCGAGTAGAAAAAGAAGGATTATTGGTTACCTGAAACGGGTTAAGAACAAACTGTATAAAAATATATATCAAGATTTTAGCTTAAATCACCTCGTTAATGATTTGATCTCTTTCTTCGTCGGTTACTCGACTTCCGTATTTATCTCGGGGGTTTAGAAATGACCCATAATGGCTTAGGTTATAATCAAGTTTTTGAAATAAACAACGATGTGGTTGAGGAAATTCGGGGTAGGTTTCAAAGTATATTTCTGCAGCCCTTGCACTATTTCTTTGACACATGTAATAAATTTTAAGCATATTTCTCTTTTCTTCCAAAGAAAACTTCATAATTTCAATTACTTTTTGGAGTGAAATGACAGGAAACTAAGAATTCCGAATAGACAGTTCTTTTCTGTTTCGCCTTTCCACAGCACTCTTCTAAATTATTCCGTTAAATTTGCTATGAGTAGCCATTTATTAATCCGATCATTTTTGTGTAGTTACCTGTTTATCGGTTTTCTTTTATAAATTTAATGTGAGCAATTAATTAATTAATCAGTTAGCAAATACAAAGTAAGATCCGTTCGATTTTTTAAAATTTTTGTATTTTGATGCTATTCGTAATTGAGATGTTATTGTAAAGCATTTTTTATTATGTATTCTTTTGATAATTATTTTAATGGAGATTTTTAGTTTTGTTGTTTTTTTTTAAGAAGCTAGTTTAATTTGTTACATTAAACAAGACGTGGTTATTAAAAAGAAATGGTTTTGTGCGAGGTGTTGTGCAACACAGGGTCGGATTAGAGAAATCTTAATAAAATAAAACTTAGGGCGTTAATTCTTTTTCAAAATTAATATTTAGTCTGGGGATTGAATAAAGATGTCCTAGGTCTTTTATTGAAAAATGGAAAAAATTCAGGTCCGTATTTAAAATAGTGAAATTATTGATGGTTTCAGAGAAACGAAACGTTGTATGGCAAAACCTATTACATACTCTAAGAGAGAGTTAAAAGTGGCCCTGATAAAGTGTGATTGGTTTTCTTTTATCTCCTACATTAAAGGCACAAAACAAAAAAATCGGATTGACAATTTTTCGGTTTTTTTCGAATCCGGAAGTACTCGGAATCTAAATATTTTTTTTATAAATTATTATTAAGCATAAAATTGCGCAACTTTGCCCCCATTTAACCATCTTCGTATCTCTTACGGTTTACGAGATCTCTGTAGTGATAAACGAATTTGTAACACCCTGTATATGCGCAAATTCCCAAATATTGTGTAATGTCTGCAATGGACAGCGTGGCAGGCTTACTTGGATCAATTTGTAAAGAATCAGTGATCCTTTGTAGTAGATTGTCATCAAAGAAATATTTAAAAAGGAAAATGGGGTTGAACGTTCACGAATTTCTGCTGGAAATTCTAAATTTCCTCTAAATGCTTTAGCTTCGTCACTAAGCAATACATTTTTTTTGCGCCAAATAATTTTTGAATAATTTTCTTTTAGTTCACGTGCCTCTTTCTTCGAATCGTCCTTTGCAGCTGATGTAGAAGGTTGATCTATAACAGGGGTTCCCAACCTTTTCTTGGTCAGGGACCACTTTTATGTTAGCAGGGACCACTATGTAGATATAATTAAAATAAACTGTAATAATCAAACTGAAACTTTAATTAAGAACTCAATAGGAAATTACATAAAAAGAAATAATAATATTTTTAGGATAAACTTCTGTAATTTTGTATTAATGTGATTTCTGAGCTTGCAACTTCTTCACGAGTTCGGCTATCCTAGGACTAATATTGTTACTCAAAGCTACACGCAAATCATCACTTACTTTCAAACGATTCCTTGCCTTGTTTTTAATTACCAACAAAGCAGAAAATCCTTGTTCACATAAATAAGTTGATAAGGCGATTTCTCGAAGTTTAGTATAAGAAATTGCTTTTTTACACCAAAACGACTCAAGTAAATTCGATTCAAAAGCATCCTTGCAGTTTCTGTCATTTTGGAATTTAATGAGTTCTTCCTGGATTCCTTCAGTAACTTCACCAGCGTCCGTGCTAAAAGGGTTACGAATCAGTTTTTGATCAACTTTAGCTGCTTCGGTATATTCTGGGAAGTAACGATTGAATTCATCAATCAACATTTGTGTTTTAAAAGCAACTATGGTTCAGCCTTTAATACCTATTTTATTATTACTGTATATCCGTAGGCTGAGTAGCTGGCTTGTGTAGATCTGTCGATTTAATAAAACACTGTATTTAATTCCAACAGCATTTTATTCGTAAGGTAGCACTAACGTTTTATTTACAATATTCACTTAATAACTTCCCACTATCTGAGAATACACTACATCAAATTACTAGTTACACTTCAAATTGCATTCACACATACGTTTCCATAATACTCAATACTTTCACATTGTATTAACTTATTGAACTTTGTTTTTGTTAACTTTAACTGCATAGTACGAGAAATGTGGACAATTTCCACTCGGTGACGTGCTTTACTTTTCAAAAGCAGTCGTGCGACATGCACCGCCGAACTTTCGGGGAACAGTCCCTTGATAAACTTATATTTTATGCGTTTAGCCAAACTCTGCTTGGCGACCGTCTGGAGGCTGCGTTGCCTCATCCCTTCTCGCGTCTGTCTCCCTTCCTCACGCAGCTTGGTAGCTGATTATTTTTGGTGAAGCGCCTGATTACATATGACAACAATGCCGCGCTGTTACTATGTGGGTTTTATGATGAATCTTGGATATTTACGTATACGTGAGGAAAAGAGATGAACTAATAAAAACGCAGACAGCACAGCGTTTGTTATTGCATCGTGCGATAGTTACATAAGCGTTATATATACACTATATACATCAATTAGACTTCCAAGAATGCCATCAGTGGCGTACTTTGCTTTAACACTCAGCGTGTTCTCAACAATTTGTAAATGAGTATTGATGTTTTCTTGTATATTTGCTTTACTAGCGTCATACTTTTTGTCTTCCACAAGTGCTTTTAATGTCGCAAACGCAGAATAATTATTTTCTTCAATTTGACGTAACCACAACTGAAGTTTGCAAAAAAAACGGGAAGTTTATCTTCAAAAATGAATATATTTGCGACGTTTTCTAATTGTTTATTTCCGGAACCTTGCAGTTGCATATTCAATTTATTTAAGTGTGTGAAAATATCCACAAGATAAGCCAAATTCATCTGACATGCCGGATTAGTAAACTGTTTCAACAAATCATTCATTTTTTTGTCAACCAGAAAAATCTCAACCTCTGCTCTCAGTTCATATAATCTTCCCAACATATTACCTTTCGGTAGCCATCGAACTTCTGTATAAAAGAGAAGTGCCTCATGGTCAGAGTCTATTTCAGTGCACAATTTTTTAAAAAGACATGTATTTAAGGCGCTACTTTTGATAACATTTACAACTTTTATGGCCATTTGCACACTCAAAAAAAAATCATTGTAAAATTTAAAAAAATGATAATGATTCAACTAAAATCCAATATGTTTTTGCTTCATTAGTGTTTCTATTTAAGTTAATAACCAATCCTTTGATTTTAAACGCATTTTTAAAATACGCGTGCTCATAGTCATTCTTATTGGTTAATCCTTTTAAAACGTCGCACTGTAGTATTTGAAGTAAAGAGATACCATTAAGCAATTGAAATGACTTATCTATTTCAATGAACATGAAACACTATGATTTTTATAATAGTTCTGTATAGATTTAAATGCCGATAATAACATTTTAAAGGTAAATTTGATTTAAAATAAAAATGCTATCCCTTTGATTTAAAGAGAAAATTATTTTACTTCCTGGGATTTCCTTTTGTTTTTAAATTAGGTTCCATTTATTTCAAAACTTACAACAATATTATAAGTTGTTTGTAAATTTAAATAAAATTGTTTTCTTTATGAATTAAAAAGAAATGTTTATTAATATATTAGTAGGTACTAACATTTTAAATAAAATGTGAAAGGTAGGATTTTATTGTTCGAGCGATGTTGTTGCTCAGCATGGGGAGCTTCCCCGTTTGCTATTCATCAGTAACTGAGTGCACAGGAAGGCGGTCAACCCCAAGTGTGTGTAATTGACCCACTCCCGGGGTTATACAAGCCACCCGTTTAACACGCTTCCCATCTACACCAGCCGGTTGCCTAACTGCTGTCGGCGATGTTGGCGCGCCCTATGCACTTGTTGAAATATGCTCGACAATCTCTATTTAAAGTACCAGTTGGATGAACCTAAAACACTGCGAGGGGTCGTCATGGAAAGGGGCACGTGAGAGGTATCAACGCTAAGTGTTGGATTTAACGGAGATTTCTCCGCCACTTGCAATTACAGTTACTTGACTTTTCATTAACAGGAGTTTGGTGGCCAAGTACCATCCTATAGACTCCTTGGTGGAGTCAGGGAAGAGTTGATGGATCCCATCGATTGTGTCAGACAAGGATGTCAATTGACAGGGGATCAGGCTAGCAAATGTCGAGATCTCTCGCTTGCTTCTCGCATTGAAGAAGTCCTCGCCTAACGACGTAGGAACGTTGTGGGGTATTCCTTTCTTGAGACCCTCCTTTTGTTCTCTCGTGAGCTTGTTTATGTCTAAGACCTTAAGCCGTACCTCCGCTATGTAGTTTCGGGGTCCATCTAGTCCGTCTTTTAAAGCAAATGGACCGGATAGTCCCGATGGAGCGTTTTGGGCTACGTGTGTTGGAGCCTTTGAGGCAATCGGCCCAATGGGAATGGTTTGGACTACGTTCTTGATTCCTAAGATGGGCACAGGGGGAATGTCGAGAAAGGAGGACGATATAGCGAAAAAAGGATCATAAAAGCCGCGTATTGCTACTTCACATCCATCCTCACCCTCGACAACTTCTGTGTGGGCGTTTTTGAATTTTAGCATGCCCACCTCCCAATCTGCGAAATTTTTGCCATTTACAGGCACTACGTAGGTGCCATTTCCCCATTCACCAAGATCTACACTCTTCAGGGGTTGGTCTTCTGGGCCTGGCATCGTGCTGTTTGGGATTACGGGGGGTTTCGTCTCTTTTCGCCACTCGGCGTAGACTTCAGATAGAGCCGTAATAAAGTTGGCCCACCGCCAGTTTTCGGACGCTGGACAAATCCCCGGTAGTGAGAGTCCTTTAATTTCAGTCAGCCCGCGATCGATCTTTTTTGCATGGGCTTCTTTATGCTGCCACAAATATGGCTGGATGATGTTGCACACGTCGTCCAAACGAATGGCCGACGCAGCGGCATAAAGGGTGGATTGGCCAGGCAAGCCTCCAAGGATGGTAGGCAGATGACGCTGCTCTGGATAACGATTACAAAGAGTCCAGTACAGCCATGCTGATACGGTGCCTAAAGCGTCATCCTCGGACTGCCAGATCTTGGCGTGAGAATCCAAGGTTCTGAGCTGGACTGAAGAGGGGTCTCCCACACGACACTCCCACGCACAGTTGTGGGCGTCAGACAGATAGTTTTCGAATAAATACATCTCTCTGCCGATAAGAGAAGAAAGAGTTTCACGAGAACCCACTGAGACAGCAGTTGAGACGTAAGAATTTGTGAATAAAGATTCCAACTGAGTTAATTTTTCAGGATAGAGATTTATCAGATATTCAAAGGTTTTCTGAGCCAGTTTTGGATAAGCGAAAGCCTTCTTTCGGAGACTTTCTGATGTGTATAACAAAAATGTAATTAAATTTTAATAATTTTGCATGAGTAGTATACAAAAATAACGTAAAAACAAGATTAAACTCTAGTAACTAACAAACAAAGACAAACAAACTAAAACATTTACTTGAAACCAAAACATCACTAACAAGAAACTGTATAAGAATAAGGCGTATCTAATAGCCTTTCACTGGTAAACTTCGTTACACAAATCCAGTAAAAAGTTTAAAAACAAACTAAATATTCTTCTCTATCGACAAACGTTAAGTGTAACTACAGCCTTACAATATCATAATATTATTGACAAAAAAAATATTTTTTACATTAACATTAACAAAAAAAATATCATTTTCTATTGACAAATAGTTAATAGAATGTATGAAAAACGAAAAAATATTTACAAAAACTTATTCCTTAAGTACACTTTGCCGTTATTTAAAGTGTAAAGGTGCAATGGTGGTGAATTAAAATACTCTACAGGTTTTAATTCCAAGGTATTTAAATACTGTCCAACTTCAAATGATTGAAAATGATAGTCAAAACGTTTTAGCTCAATTTCACTTGCCAAAATATACAGTGAATTTTTGAATAGCTCAACAAGATTTACTATTTTAAAAAGTTTTACTTGGTGATGGGTTTCAACGGCTGTCAAATAGAAATTATCTTTGTATTTTTTGCCATGGTATGTTCCTGACTTTGAAACACTAGCGTGCTGTAGTTGCAATTTTTGAGCATCAGTTAAAGTGTGTAAAGACTGTATATACTCTAAGCTTAGGGAATATATTTTTTCCAAATCAAATTCAGGGCCACATCCGTGCTTAAAATCAATAAGAAATTTGGCATATTTAAGACCAGCCTTGATAGAAAGTGTGTAGGGGATATTAATTCTTGAAGACGTATTTGTAGAATACATTTTTGAGCTTTGATGCTTTGCTTCAAATCTAAAACTCCATAAATATTTTGGTGGCCCACATTTACGGATGAGTGTTGGATAATGAACGAGAAAATGGTGTTCTGGTTTATGGTCTCCATATAATTTTATATATAATTCATTATGTTGGCGAATAAGAGTTGTGAGTGCATTAATGTCTTCCACATCGAACTCAGGCAATAAAATCTTATCCAAAATTTCTAAAAGTAAACACAATAGTTTCCAAGATCTATTAGATTTGGGAACCAAATCACCTAACATTAAAGGAAGAAAATGAACAAATGTCCAAGATTCCCTAGCAGACATTTTTAATTTATTTGAATTTAAACGATCAATATCTATAGTGGACATAGAAATATAACCGACTTCAGTTTCACCATATTGAAAAAGATTTTTACGGCTGTTAAGAATCTCTTTAGAAATTATATTTTCCTTTATTATTGATAATAAGATATTGCAAATGTCATAATGACAGACACCTTCAAAAAGGTCATGCATACCATCAAAAATAAAATTTTCGATAACATGAAAAGAAGGTATTCGGTTAAATGTACAGTTTTCTCGTAGCCCTGTTGCTTTAAATTCTATTTTTTTTAAGTCCATGTCATAGTTTTTTTCATTTCTGAGAGAATCATTAAATTGTATGCAGTCTCTTTTTGTTTCTAATTTTGTTCGTTTACATACTCTACAAAAGCTGTTGGCATTAAAAGACTTGGTAAACCCCATTATTGTGTTGAGGCCCAAATTGTCACCTAAAACTGCTCCCAAAATGAAGTAAACTCTAATACTTTGATCAGGTGCATTAATAACGATACCCTCTTTTTCTAAAAATGTAAGTTCTTCAATTATATGGTGAAAAGACACGTAATTTCCAAATTGCTTATAATCATTCGTTTTTAAAAAAGCACAATTGAATATAAATTGTAATCTGGACAGTAAATACTGAGGAACAGTTGGAAAACTGTAATATCCTGCCAAAATTGATGTTGAGTCACTTCCTAAGGGATTATTTATACCATAATCGTCAAAATATAAAAATATAGGTATGACTGTTTTACCAGTAAATGATTTCATTTTATTTGTATATGATTCTCCATTTATAAAATTAGATATTTTATTTTTCGATATGAATGCTTCAGCATTTCTTAGCGTTGAACTTGAAATTCCCGGACATTCAAAAAATGATTTTAATTGAAATTGTAAATGCACAAAATAAGCAGAAAATGCCTTTCCGTCTAAAGTAGGATTTCCTTTTAGGACTCTTGTTGTTACATGATTGCTTAATTCATGACGCTGTGGATCTTGATATAAATGAACTTGCTTTAAATGTTTAAAAAAACGGTGTTCTGTTGAAATTTCTGAGAAGGGATTTTCGCAAAAATTTAATATTGCCATAACATCTTCCTGTAACGTTCCACTGCTCCTATTTTGCTGTATGAAGCAATTATGTATGACATTTTTAATAGCAGAACACAAAGTCGTAACCTGTTTTTGGATAAATAACACATCACTTCTCGTCATGTTGTCCTCGGCATGCAAATGAAGGGAAAATTAAAGGGCTTTTTCTTTTATATCATTTAAGGATTCTAGTAAATTAAAAGGTAATGGTATTTGCTCAGTTGCTACAATTTCATCATTAGATTTGCCATTATCTGTTGGGATAGCCAAATCTATTTGATCAATATTAGGTTGGACAGTTTTAGTTAATGGTTCGCTAGATTTATGAATTTTCTGAATATGGACTTTAAATGATTTGATTGAAGAAAAGAGTTGGTTACATCCATTTTGTTTACACTGTAATGTGTCAGAAGAAGCAATAAAATGACTGTATTTAAGATGATTTGCCAAATCTTTTAATATTTTAAATGGCATTGCACATTTACAGCAAATAAACATCATAAAGTGTAGGGTAGACCGGGGTCAGTTGTAACATTTTTATTAAAATAAATTATACCGACTTTTCTGTAAGAGCTGGAATAAAACCTAAATATATATCGTAAAGTATATTATTTTCGCAACGAAATATAAACATGTTCCTAACTTAAGTGAATAAAATATATTTTCACCAGATTATTAAAAAATAAGTGACAAATGTTACAATTGTCCCAACTCCTGGGTCAGTTGTAACATTGGACGGGGTTAGTTGTAACGTATATGAAAGAAACTAAATCCATGTAATTTTAAATGATTTATTAATAAAAGTAACAAAATATTACACCTTTTAATTAATAATATCCGAAATGTATTAATTTTAAGTTTAAAATATAAGGAACACCAAAAAACTTTCATCTTGCATCCAACCAGAAGGGTTAGCTGTACCAATACAACCTACAGGTCCATCCCTCACAAAGTGTTCTTGATATCTCACTCGTGGGAATATAAATATGGGAGGCACAGATTTTCCCAAAGCATTTACAGCTACAGCAACCGTAACAAGTGTTCCCCTTTCCCCTGATGTTAAGGATCCAACTTTCCGACTTCCACATTTTGCCACGATTTTGTTTGGTTTTTGTACTGTAGTAACTCCCGTCTCATCTACATTAAATATATCTTTGCTTGAAAATGGTAACAATCTTCAACGTTGGTTCGGTTAAAGCTTGTTGCCCTGGATAAACTTGTCGCTCGAGCGGTCCGAATGGAAAGTTCAGGATTCCTGATCATAAACGAACGGAACCAATCTTCCGCAGCCATTTTATCTTTATCCCATGCAATAGGTTTTGACAGATTATATTTTATTGTCATTTCATATGCTGATTTCCATACTTCTCTTGTATTGAATCCGAAATAAATGTCAGCCGACCTTATCAAATATTTCACTAATTCTATTTCTTGATTTTGAGTGAATGCCTTATTGGGAACTCTGTAGCCCATTTTAATCGTTGCGCCCAGTTCAACCCCAACAGCTTTCCTCTTTTTTTTCTACCTATCCAATGATACATGGCACAAACCATATTCCCGTGCAGCAGCTCTAACTTTTTTACCATTTCTTACTTCTTCGTAGGCTCGACTATACAATGAAAAGTCTTTTATAGCTCTTTCTGTAGATCTCTGTCGATTTTTAGGCATCTGTAGACAAAAATAAAACATCACAGCTCCAAAAACGAATATAAAAATAAAATATGGGGGTGAATTGTTACATTTTGGGGTTAGTTGTAACGTTACAACTGACCCCTACACATTTGTTACAATCGTCCCCGGCAGTATTTTGTATCAAAAATCATTTTTTTCTCAAAAAATTCGTTACATAAAATTTATCCAAAGACATTATACTACGTGGAAAAAGTCAGAGATTGCAAAGAAATTAATTGTAAATCAGTTTCTAATACAACAAAGAAAATATATTATAATCTTTAAGCATAAAAATACTTACTTTTGTTTTATAAAAGACGACACTCGTGATTACACACAGCAGCCGCGCACTAAGTCCAGCGACATACTGAATATTGCGACGCAAATGGCGATTCACTCTTTCCTTACCAATAACGTTTAAATATCTCCAACGGTTTTCGAGTTATTTACAGTGTTACAACGGCCCCGTGTTACAACTGACCCCGGTCTACCCTACTTAAAAAAAATGACGTAAAACACTATTACAAATTTAGATATGCCACCAGTGATGATACAGTGGGTAATGGTCTATCGTACTCTGTTTCTATTTCATAGATGTATTTTTGGATAAAATACCAGGGCCCATAAGCGGCTTGCGGGTATTCCAGACCCAATACATGAAATAATTTAAAGCATGTATCTAAACATGACAAATAAGAACCATGATGCTGGCAATATTTGTCAAAATATAGAAAATAATTTGTAATTTCGTCTGCACTATATCCTACAACCACAATGAGAGACTGTAATGTTGTACCCTTATTATAATACTTAGCTCTAAGTTCCGTTAATTTATTCTCGAAGTCATTAATGGTTGGTATCCTTAGGGTAAAGCTTTCCTGTGCGTCTTTAATAGTCACTTTTCGCTTGCTGCTTCCCTTTTCTACTGAAAACCGACTAGTTGGTCGAATAACGGAGTTTAATAATGTGGCCAAGATATAATCTTCAACATCTAAAACAGAAACAATTTCTTTAAAAAGTTGTATCTTTTCCACACTGTTTGCAAAATGTGTAATATTTATTTGATACAAAAACTATATAATTATCTTTGAAATAAGTTTATATTTATTTGTTAGAATAAAATTTGCTCTTGGTACAAGTAGCAACTATTTTATTATATTACAAAAAAACTTACTTGTTTCAGATTTGTCATTTAAAGATGAAAATAATTGTTTACAGGATTTATCATTTATGTTTGTGGTATAAAATGATTTTATCTTCTTCTTAAAATCCGCCCATTTACTATATAGCAAAATCTCTTTTCCAGGAAATAGCAAGCGAAAATCAATGTCAATCTGAAAATAATAAAATAATATATTAAATGCTTTGGATATAAATGGATCGCACATGAAGCAAGTGATGCCTATTATTATACCAAGAAACTTACCAAGTCTTTTGCATTAGCATGCGAATATAAAGGCCAGTCCTTAAAAAAATTTAGAACATTTGTATCATGGCTAGAAGCTTTTAAGTCGCGCTGTCGAAGGACAAAAGTTTTTTCCCATTTATCCTCCACTTCTGCTCAGTTAGTAAAATCTCTTTGGAGAGATGTTTTTATAGACTTTAATATATCTTTATCAAACTCCTGACTGATGTCTTTAAGGATGAGTGGATAATCTTTGGGCGATAAAGAAGCAGCATTATATTGAACGTCTTCCAATATTATAGATACAAGGGCATCCCGACGAAGTTTGTCCAAAGAACTATGGTTATTATAATACTCTTACTTAATTACAAAATCGATTTGCCTTTATTAGATTCCTTTAATAGATCACATAGGCTCTAAAATAAAAAGAGAATAGGAAATAAATAAATCTATAAAATTATTAAGAAGTATATTATGTAGGTATATTACAGTTGCCCATTGCCCAATATGTATGAAATAATGTAGATAGTATGTAAAATTTAAAAAGGAAAATATGTAAACAACTTTGTTGATAAAAATTTGTATCAGGTTATTTTTTTTGGCATATTTTTTTAAGAATCAGTCATGTCCTGGCTATGTCAACTAACTTTAATTTTTTTTTATTTCATACCAGTACATTATTGTGTTTTTATACCTTAGATTTTATCTACATAATGGATTACTTTATGTCCGTGCGGGCATAAAGTAAACATTATGGCCCGCGCGGGCCTTAAGACGCAAAAAACAGTAGTCGCAGGTAAAAATAAAGAATTGGTAAAACAAATTGAATTTAAAAAAAATATTTATTATTTAAAACGAACTGGTATGATATAAAAGTTTGTATGTACCACGGGTACTAATAGATATAATATACCCTCGGGCGACTTACGAACCCTCGGGTCAGAGGCCCTCGGCTTTGTAAGAATGTCACCCTCAGGGCATAATCATCTACTTAGTACCCTTGATACATAAATAACTATAATAGGACACCCTATGTTAAATTGTATTGACTTAAGTCTTAAGTCTTATAATATGTCATACCAACTTTAAATTGACGGTTTGTAGTTGCCTATATACATTTTAACATTATAATGTCAAGTGTATCAAATGCCCGCAAAAGAACATTTTGCTCTAACTGATCTATTTTCTACGTATATCTGAACTGTAAAAAAATAGACAACTGTTACATACAAGATTTTGGAATTTAACAAAGAATATAAAGAATAATGATATATAGGTACATAATTATAGTGTAATTCGTAAAATGAAACCTAGAAATATCAGACAAAGGAAATAAACTGGCCAGATATAAGAGAACAGGGTGTGGGTCCCAGGTAGTTTCATACCTTGGCCTAGATGGCTTTTGATTATAGATGCCTTTTAAAAATCGTTTTAAAATAAGTTTATCCGAATTCTCCACTGAAAAAATCAAAATTAAGGCCGCATGTTGCGAGTTAATGGTTGAATATGACGCACCCTCTTTAAACTGGGTGCTTAAAAAAGTTAGCACCAAATTTAAGGAATACTGAAAAGGGTTATGCTCCCTTGTACTACAAAAATCCCACCATTTTCTTAAATATACAGTGTATTGTTTTAAAGTAGATGGGCTGAGCGATGATTTAATTGATTGAAGTCCTATTGGTCTCTTCTGTGAAAAGCCTCCCGGATAAAACGCCAGCCTCCAGGGAAAGGCTTGGCCAGAGCGGGTGACAGTTCCTAAAAGGTGAAGAAAGCAGAGTTTGGTTTGGTGTAAAGACTAAGGGTTTTGCTACAAGGATTTTACAAAACACAGAGTACCATGGCTGGGTATTCCATCGTGGAACTACTACTATTCCTCGGCCTCTTTCGGCAATGATCTTTTGTAAAACCTTTGATATAAGGCTAAAAGGAGGAAAGGCATAGAAATATTCATCCTTCCAAGAAACTGTAAATGCATCTACATTTAGAGAAGTAGGATCTGGTTTCCACGAGATATATCTAATACATTTTGCATTTAATTGTGTTGCAAACAGGTCAATGGTAGGTCTTCCAAAACTGCGGCATATCTCGTGGAAAGCAGTAGTCGCTAATTCGTATTCTGTATTAATTAATGTCGACCGGGATTCCCTATCTGCATGGATATTGTCTTTAGTATTAATATATGAGGCAACTAGGAAAATATTTCTATTCTCACACCACAACCAAATTTTTCTTGTGATATCATTGAGCCTTTTAAACCTCACTCTACCCATACGATTGATGCACGCTATTGCTGTCACGTTATCGACTCTAAGCAGAATGGAACAATTCGAAAAGTTTGATGCGAATGATCTAAGTGCATTAAATGCAGCTAGCAATTCCAAATAATTAATATGTTTTACACTGTCATTTAAATGCCAAAAACCATGCGTGACTTTATTTATACAACAGGCACCCCAACCTGTTAAGGAAGCGTCCGAAAATATTTCCAGAGCAAAGACTGCATTTGCCACTATAGAAGTGCCTTTGTTCTGATTTACAGCCTGGTACCACCAATGTAACTCAGATTTTATCCGGTCTGAAAGCAATATCGTTGACTGGTAATCTTGGTTACTAGAGCATAACGCTAAATACTTTTTTCTTTCTAATATTTTCAGGTGAACCCAACCATATGTAACAGTGGGGCAAGCAGCTACAAACCTTCCTATAAGCTGAGCCAGGGCCATAATGGAGCACCTATTCTTTGATAAAAGTTTTGTAATTTGAACTAAAAGAGGGATCTTTTTCTCCTCTGGTAAAAAAACTTTAAACAATATAGAATTATATACAAACTCCAAAAAAGTACATATCTGTGAAGGAACTAATACACTTTTCTTCAAATTAATTAAGAAACCTAAGGATTCCAGAAAACATTTTGTAGTCTGACAGTCTATCTTAGCAGCTTCTCTAGTTTTGCTGATAATGAGAATGTCATCTAAATATATAACACAGACAATGCCATTAGACCTTAAATGTTTTACTACAGGTTTCAGGATCTTTGTAAAGACAAAAGGTGCCGTACAAAGTCCAAAAGGTAAACAATTAAAAACATAATATGAACCTTTAAAGAAAAAAGACAAATATTTTCTAAATTTCTCATAACCGGAATCAGAAAATATGCATCTTTAATGTCCAATGATGTAAAGAAACAATTTGGGAATAATAACTTGAGGACCGTCCTATGATCCTCTAATTTAAAATGAGGAGGACATAAGAAACGGTTCAAAGCCTTAAGACTCAAAATAAATCTATATGAACCATCAGGCTTCGGAACCAAGAAAAATGATGATAAAAACTGACCAAATTTTTGGTGCGTTTTTGCCACTGCCCCTATCCGTAATAATTTAGCAACAGTCTCTTCTAATTTAGATAATTCATTGAAGCTAAAAGATTGCTTCGGTAGATAAAGTTGTATTGGTTTTTTGCTAAATGGAATCTTATACCCAGAAATCCAAGAAAGAACAATATGATCATTAGTGTATAGAGTCCATTCATCTAAATAATTAGAAAGTCTGCCTGCATAACTTGTATTTACCTTAGTTACTTCCGACTGTTCTGGGGCTTCTAGACGTCCTGTTAGCGGCGAGCATATGCTCTCCTGGAAGGGTATTTCCCCTCCTCCTTTTTCATGCGAACCCGGGGTTGGTAGCGCCCGGAGTTTAAAGACTGAGATGCTCCCGAAGGGCCAGGTTTATTCTGAATATTCTTCTGGGTAACCAGAGGTTTCGAAGAAAATGACTGCGAAACCTTATTTTTCTTTTTAATGGTAGATCCCAGACGTTGCGCTTCTTTTGAACTCTTTAACTGATCCAGAAAAGATTTTCCAAATAAGAAGTCATCTATCGGGCAAGAGTCTAATACCTTTTTTACCCCACTGTCCAATAAAGGAAGAATACCATGGCGACGATGGAGAGATAGGGCGTGAAAAACATCCGAGAATATCTTTACCGGAGCACACCTCTCTTCCAGCTCCTTCTTTGAGTCCTCTGTTGTATTCTTTTTTATTATTTCATACTGTTCATTAAGCGGAATCGCTAACGCGCTTATACCAGCAGCCAACTGAGTTTGCAATTTTCGGAGAAAATTATCCTGTTTTAATGCATTTGCATCCAGGCACGGCTTTATTTCTGGATTAATTTCCGGCGGCTGGAGGGCCGGACAGTTGGCAATATGTGGGTAAGAATCTATAGTGGCATTTCGAGATTCTTTTTCGACTCCTTTAAGAAGAAAAATCGTAAGAAGAGCCGCTACATCTGAGTGAACCTCAGGGCCCTTAATAGGCGAGGATTGATTGCTTAGCAATGTTAAAATATTTTGTGCACCCTCATCAACAAGACCAGCTTGGGCGGCAGGTGGCGATTGCACTAAATTTATTAAAGGGGTATCTAATCCGGTTCTGTCTCTAGCTCCTCATTTGAAGAACTATCAGCTGAGCCTGCAATAAAACCAATACTAAATAATTATCGTGGAATCCAAGATAAAAACGCCGCCCGATAAGCCTCGACCGAAGTTAATGTAAACAACCGGTCGAAACCTCGTTCGAAAACGAACGCTAACAAACTTCATTCCAACAATCTAGTATGCATGTGAATACTATTTTGAAAAATTATAATTTATTATTCTATGTTATATCACTTCATTTGAAGATGCTAAACAATAGAAAACAGTCTCTATTTACAGAAAATAATATGAATCCTGTGAGAGATGCTAAGATTAGGTAGTGTATTACATATGTAAACACTTCTAAGAAACGACATTTGTCGGTTCTTTCAGTCGCTAAAACAAAGAGATAATAAAAACAACACACTTACTTGAGCTTTCTAAGAACTGAAGTAATTTCCTCAGTTTCCTTTTCTGTTTGTAAGACACTTTTTTAGTAACTTTTCCCATTTTTTAACACAAAGCACTTCCGATAATTTACGCGTCAACACCGAGCACACGAAAAAATTGCAGTGAAGACTGGTGTGACGGTAGGCTACGGAGAGCGAGATGGGAGTTAAGGAGTGTATTAAGGTAATTTGCTTTAAAATTCGTGCAGACCGAGCTAGAAAAAATTGCGACTACAAGTAGTTATTGTAATTCGAGAACGGCAATACGAAATATAATGATATATAGGTACATAATTATAGTGTAATTCATATAACAGTTTGTTTTATTATTACAGATAATATTCTATACATATTGTGATCCCTGTACGATATTTTTTTTACTTTTTTGAAACAAATAATGTACTTAGCCATATGCATAAGCTTCTTTAAAATAGCATTGTAAATTATATTTGGTAGAATTTCTTGAATAAATGTGCACTACTCACCATAGACAGCTTACAAGTAGTACTGGTTGATGATCTACTTGTAGAAGGTGATAATGGATCTAAATTGGATTCATTAAGCCAATATGCTACTTTTGATTAAATCGTTACAGTTTCGTCATCTATATTATGCTAAAATATATATTAATGGTAATATTTATTATCCATATATTTAATATTAAATTTTATTAAACTGAATGCAAGAACATACCTCATCCTTTCTCCAAGTGAATAACTTAGACCGAAATTCGGCCCTTAAACCAACATCTGAGATTGCTTCTTTAATGTCATCTACAGACAGATAAATTAAGTTTCTGTACGTTACACCGCAATCTAAAATAATGATTATTAATGATGAATGCACGCCCCATATATTATCGAAAGCAAGAAATATAAAAAACTTTTTTTGGAATATAAAAAAACCTTGTTAAAATATGTGGTAATAATATTTTCTTCATAATTACCTTTTAGTATTGGTAAAAGCTGCAATAAATTCCAGCCTTCTAATAATGTTTGTAGCCGATAAAGGTCAACGTCTGTTTCCTCTAATTTGTCAGCTGAACCCGCCTCTAGCAAAACTTGACCTGTTAAACTTTTTAGGCTTGAATTATTTAGTTCTTCAAGTGTTAAATTCAAAATCACAACGCCGCCGCCGGCTTTGTCGAGAATACCGGGTTCGGCGAGAACGCCGAGTTCAGTGTTATCGCCATTTTCCAGGATAATGCTTGCTGGCTCTGCCATATCTGGGATATATAGTATATATGGGATATGTAACCGCCTTGCCTCACGTGTTAACACTCTAAAAGTGTATTGTAATTACCTGTAAACTGTAAACTTTATCACAACCTTTATTTACACTACACTACACACGGACACAATTACAAATGCACACTGTGCTTTCTGATGTCCACGCCGGCATGGCAGTCTGCGTTGAGCAGGATGGCCACTGCATCGAGTTTCTATTGGACAGTACAAGGTCACGCGGGTAAAATTGGCCGCAGTGTTTTTAAAATGTTGGCGAATCTTATAGAAACAATATCTTCTCGCTCTTAAAATAAAAATGTTCACATAAAATTAAAAGGATGTCTTATTGATATAAGCAGACGAGGAAAACATCTTCATATAATAATGCATTGCTGTTTGATTCGAATGTGGTTCTTTTAAATCATATAGCCGCTAATAATTGATTGAAGAGGAAATACTATTAAACATTTCAGAAAAGCAAATTAAATAAAAATGTGTATATTTGATTGTTTCGCCGCCCTATTAATGTAAGTAGACAAGTAAAACAATTTAGCAATGCTGCTTTATTTTAAATGTGGTTCTTTTAAATTATATGTGATAATATTTAATTTAAAAAGAAGTTATATTAGATATCCAAGAAAAGGAAATTCCCTTAATTTTAAATAATTACATTTTTATTATGTAAGCAAATCAATATCATATCCTTAGCGAACGTTTATGAAGTAAATAATTTTAATTAATTAAATTAAGCAGACCAACTTAATTATTTTAACGTGATTTGTTGTGCATTTTAAAGCGCATAAATTTTCTGAGTGTATCATTAAGGCTTCCAGGAAGAGTCTTAGAAGCTAACGCCTGGCGATGTATGATACAGTGCGTTGTTATTACCTTAGGATTTTTCTGTTTTACTAACGTCGCCAGCCCGGAACGTGATCCCAACATTGCCGGAGCACCATCAGTACAGAGGGCAACGAGTTTATCCCACATAAGATTATGTTTCTCAAAATATTCCGATATTAAGTTCATGACGTCGATACCTTTTGATGTTGTTTCCAGTTCCCGTGAAATCAATAATTCTTCTTTAATTATGTTGTCGTCGTCTAAAAAGCGAACAAATACAAGTAGTTGACAAAAATTCGAAATGTCGGTCGATTCATCACACTGCAAAGCGAAAAATGGCGACTTTTCGATTCTTGAAACAAGTTGCTCCTCTATATCATTTGACATAAGTTCAATTCGAGCTTTGACCGTGTTATTGGACAGAGGTAAAATATAGAATAAGATACAAAATAAGATACAAAAAATGAAACCGAATACAAACCAAGAAAATAAAAGCGTAAGTTTAGGTATTATAGTATGATCGTGTAAGCTAGCTTAAATAAAAATATTTATTTTTGAAATAATATCCAAAGTAGTTTTAGTTTACAAACAATATACTACTTTGCCATAGGTACGATCCCGCCAAAAGACATAAACAGAAATAGACGCATTGAAAATGTTCAATTAATGACGGCCCGAAAACGATAATTTTTAATACCTACGGAAAGGGTTTATCAAAACAAAATGTTGACTTACCTATATTATTTACGAACAAATTCAAGAAATAAAGTTAAGAACAACGGTCAGTAATGAATGATTCACTTCCTCGCACAGTAAAGTAATACTTAATACTATTACTGACACTCAAATATAACAAATGACAGCGCAAAGCGTAGGTAATTCCTTGCACACGGTGGGCAGATCGTAGACGTTGTAACTTGTAACGTCTTCGCCGAGCCGGCGGTCCCGCGTACCGCGCCCACCACCCGCGCTCTTCTCACTTACTGCATGGCGACCAACGGCTCACCGCCGCTAAATTTAAAATCATTCGCGGACCATATTTTGGCTTCTGCGGACCACTGGTGGTCCACGAACCATTGGTTGGGAACCACTGATCTCTAATCTTATCTTGTTCATATATAACTTTAATGTTAGCTTCTTCTATAATATCTTCATTTTCTATAGTTAGTAAAAGGACACCGTCATCCAATTCGATTGGTAAATCATTTATTTGAAAATCTTCATTTTGTTCGAAATCCATATCTTCGTTGTCCAAATCATCCTCACTATCAAAAAGATGCTCAATTGCTTGTTCTAACTCGTTTTGTGTAAGATATTTTCTTTGCCATTGTTTTTCAGACATTGTGTGCTTTCATAAATCGCCTCCCTAAAATAAGCACAAACACGATATGTATTAGAAATGCTACAAGTAAACAAACTATAAAAAATAGTAAACAATTTGATAATATATATATCCACTAAAATTAGTACAATATAAAAAAATTACCTCTTATAAAATGTAACCAACACTAATTTTAACAATAATTGTTTAAAAACAACATAAAAATAGCAAAAACATTTGCCGAACTAACGTACGCGTGCAACCTGTTGCGCTGACCAGCCGACAATTGATATTATTTCGGTTAATCCTAAGACACATGGAAAAATAGCCCGTATTTTCATGGACATGGGGTTGTAGCAGATCTGAAACATCGCGCATGGGCTTAATATTTGATTATTATTGAAAACAATCGCGTGTTTAGTTAGATGTATCAGTTATGCTACATATCGCGGTGTAGGGTTAAGGTAAGTCATAGGTTAGTATCTTATAATATTGCAATATTATAGAAATCGCTGAGATGTAGATGGTAAATTATTGAAATTGTCTGCTAGAAATATTCTGGAATTGGTGAGGTTTTAATAAATTATTCTGAGATTGGTCATCCAAAACGTTTTGAAATGGTCCGCTCAAAATTTCCTGAAATTGCCGAGGTATTGGTGATAAATCGTTCTGGGATTGGTGTTTGTAGATGGGAGATGCAATACTATTGGAGAATATGGAGTTGTGTTCGATAAAGAACTTGAATCATAAGGACGTGAATTTTCTGTATAGATGTCTATAATCTCGTACTTGGAAATTATATTAAATATTTCACTCTTGGCCATTGATCTTGAGCGTGCGCTCAAATTCCTAAGAGAACATTCAATATTTTTTAAAAATAATATATCTCATCAATAGACACTCGAAAGCTATTTTGGCCAGATGTCATTGCTTGCAAACGAAGTTGTCTGTTTTCATCTCCTTTCCTTAATAACTTTAAAAACTCATCATCAGTTTTTTTCTCTTGGGAGTTTTTTTCGTTTTTTTGTCGGGATTTGTGTTAACTGGGGGTAGATCTTTCTTGCGTAGAGGTCTCCTCCCTTGAATAAGTATCCTCAACGAATGAGGGCTGCTCGTCGACTTCAGTATCTAGAACAATATTAACAAAATAATGTGCGAACTTTTCTCTGGCACTTAAAGCTTGTGGATTTCCTCTGCTTGTTGCATCTCTTCGTACATTTTCTATATCCCAAGTTGATCTCAGATCTTCATCGGAAATTCGATCTCTTTGTCTTACGAAGTTATGAAGTACACAAACTGCTTTTATTATTTCTACTGCTAAATCAATATCGACATGGCCTGTGAAGTGTTCGCCATTTGTTAGCTAATAATCCAAAACAGCATTCAATATATCTTTGGGCCCTCAACAATCTGTAGTTGAAAATTTTTTTTTCATAAGATATATTTTTACCGCCATATGGTCGTAGTAAATTTTCTGAAAGTCCGAAAGCTTCATCTCCAACTATGACGTACGGATATTTTGTCGTTGCAACTCCAATTGGTGTTGGTGTCGGAATATTTAGTGAATTATTAATCAGCTGTTCATATAGCTTTGAATTTTTAAAAATTCCGGAATCACTTGATTTTCCATACGATCCAACGTCAACAAATGTAAACAAATAGTTGCTATCACACATAGCAAATAGTAGCGTCAAAAAGTAGTTCTTATAGTTAAAATACATGGAACCACTATTGGAAGGACAAATAATTCTGATATGTTTGCCGTCAATGGCACCTATGCAATGTGGAAAATCAGCTTTTTTTACGAATTCTTCAGCAATTTCGATCCATCTTTTGCCAGAAAATTCAGGTATTACAAGAGGTGCCACTCGAGTCCAAATTGCTGCGCAAACATCATTAATAATTCCGCTAGCAGTTGATTTACCTATGCGGAATGTGTAATGCAAGTCGGCGAAAGAGCACCCAGTAGCCAGATATCTGGAAGAATAAAAGAGCATATTTAATTCAATTGGCATACGAATGACAATAAGATGTGTTTCACTTTTTTTTTTGTTACAGGATCTTTACTCCAAAAAAAATGGAAAAATCTGATGGATCGGTATTCGAGAGAGACCAAGGAAAGGAAAGACAAATCTGGACAAGCAGTTAGAAAAAAATCACCATACATGTATGTACAATAGCTGTCATTTCTTGAAGACACAATAAAAAATCGTCCTACGAGTGATTCCATTGGCAACAATGAAATAGAAGAACCAGAAGATCATCACAATAACTCTTCCACTCCATCGTCATCAAGTCAATCAGCTGAGACACCAAGTGCAAATATAGGGAAAAAGAGAAAATTAAACCCAGTGGAAACAAGATTAATTCAGGCCTTAGAGAGTAAAGCTGCGCAACGTGACAAAAAAGACAAATTGGAGGAAGATGATGATAAGCTTTTCTTGTTATCCGTACTGCCGTCGTTAAAATTAATTGCTCCTCATGTAAAATTAAGCGCTAGAATGGATATCTTACAGTGCATTAATAAATATATTGTTCATTCTACAATTCCCATACATTCTTCAAATGTATCGAATCACCAATTTGCTCCAACCACAAGTTATCATCCAGCTCAATCTCATATACAACAACAAATGCAACCTCAATCACACACCACATATGACCGTCATACGATGACACCTCTTTTGACTAAGCAGTCCACAACTTATCAAGCGAACCTCGAATCACAGCTTCAGCCACGTATACAACCAACCACAAGGCAACCTCATTTTTTTATTGAGCATGAACAACACGAGATTAGATATCAACAGTCACCAGAAACCCAACCACAAAGCGGAACATCCACTCCTTTTGTATCACCAGGAGAATCAATACAAAGCTATATTACAAATTTTTCTAATGATGATTCTCAATTGAGCCTATTTTAATAACCTACTTCTATGACAACATAATGTGTTTATAATATATTTATAAGACAACTGAATATGTTTATAATGTTTATAGTATTTATAATGTTCATAATGTTTAAAATAAATTTGCCTATATTTCTTACCTAAGTGTTATAACAAGTTTTTCTTCCGGCAGAATACTGTTCCTCAGCCGCGTATTCTTCTTTAACAAGTCATTTTCCAAAATGTGTAGCAATTCGTAAAATGATGTTTTCGACATTCTCATGAAATTAAAAAATTTTGCATCTCATTTTTTATCTCCTGAAATATAGTACGAAATAAACTTTTTGTCTGCCGTTCTTTAACAATTGGATGTTCCCACATACGCCTATTTTTTTTTTTTTTTTTGGTTGACAATATAATAAGCCTAATATAATTAATTCTTCTTCGGAGTCTGACGAATCCATTTTGCTAGAAGAAACTTCACTACTGAGAACGCTGTTCTGGAAACACTACGCCGACTGGTTTACACAGCTAGGTGTGTGTTATTACAGGCGGTGGCCGACTCGGCGAGAACCGCCTAATGTGTTTTTACCCTTAGCCGACATTTTATTGGAATCTTTAATGAAATACTTCCAAAGAGTACTACTCTTTGAAGGCGGCATCATATATTTCACAAAAACCGCAGATAAAATAATCTAAAACAAAAGATGCATGTACATTACATCTACAAGTAAAGTGTTTATTATTGTGAAAAAAATCAGTAACTAGGCAGATCCTTGTAAAAAAAATACGAAGAAAAGTTCCTATATAAACATGTGTCTTAAAACTTGTTTGGTTTTCGAAATACAGAACGTTAAATTTTTTTCATATCTACAAGAAATCGATAAAATACCGTAGGTTCGCTTTTTAAGTCCGATACTTTTTGTTTACAGGGGAAGGGGGCAAAAATCTTTTAAATTATTGTAGAAGTAATTTTAAAAAATGCAGTGACAGACACACTTTACGTTGTCTTTTTAATATTACCTTTTAAATTTAATGCTCTCTCCAAGACCATGGAAAAGATAAATCAAATGAAATATACATAGTTTCTATTAGGTGTAAGTTAGTAAAGCGTGGGCTAATACGACTCTGTGTGAATCTGTGGAAATTCTTGGTTTTTATACCTACTAGCTAATGATCAATTAGTCTCAACTATTAATTATGGTGTAATCTCACTGTCAAGAAACCTGCAGGTAAATTTCGTCGACTTGAATAAATTTTCGAAATAAATATTAATCAAACACTAACCTTTTAAGCAAGCTTTAAACCCTTTTTCTTTTACGTTTGCAAAAGATCTCCTAGGCATGCTCAGGCAAGGCATCTTTAAAATTTTTTACAATAATTGGGAAATAACAATTTACAGGTATTAATAAAACAAAACAAGATACCTTCACTCACCAGCTTACCACCAGTCACTATGCCACATGCCACAACTTCATAAATTTGTTATAATGCGTATTTTTATTCGTTCAACAGATCAGTGGCCTTCAACAGATCAATAACAGATTAACATCAACGGTTCACTGTGAAAAAACGGGGAAAACCCCGTACAATTACGAATAGGAATAGTGACCTGACTAGCTCGTAGCACCATCTTTAGAATTGCCATGGGACTTGATATTAGTTGATACTACATCGTTCGGAGGTTGAGTTCAGAGGTAGCGCCATCTTTAGAATTGCCTTGAGACTTAATACTACACCGTTCGGAGGTTGAGTTAAGATTTTATTTCGATGTTGCGATGTTTAAAATAAACATCGATGTTGGAGATGAAGCATTGATGTTGGAGATGAAACATCGATGTTTTTTGCCCGTCCCTATTTTTACTCATCGTTTCTATACGGCGCATTACAGTATTTCGAGACAGCTGTAAATCATGAAAGCCTTTTTAATTTCATTTTTATTTTTGAAATTCACGAACAGCGAATCTAACACTTTTTCGGAAATTTACTTGATGTATTCTCCATCGGAAAAAGATTTGCACTTTTGTGCAATTCTGTAGCTTACTTGGAAAGAAGCTTCAGTTGCAGCCTTACTTTGCCTAATAGGCCTAGAAAAGATAGATTTCTTGGACTGTCAATTGCGATTTCAATGCTTGCAAAATTTACTCTTTCTTATATCGCTGTTAGGTGAAAGGTCTGTCTGATATTTACTATGAATTGTGTTAAAATGTCGCTCTAAATTTCTTCAGTTTTCTTTCACCATTGTAAAGAAGTAGTCCAGTTCCCATTCTTGGTGAAAGTGATACATTTTTTATTCCTTTGGAGCACATTTTTCGAGGATCTACAAAAATAAAGTTAAAATGTCAATAACATAATTCGTATAATAATGAAAGTAGAAATATCCTACCATTAAATGTGCATTAAATGTACTTTCGTAATGAGGACACAAAGTTAGCGAATGAACATTATTTTTAAGTTTTTATTATGCCTCAGCGTTCGGGAATGATCCGATTTCTTAATTGTACATTGTGCTTACTTATTTTTATTGTTGTTATGAGTTGATTGATCGATATAACGAGTTTAAGCTTCTCCGTTGTGGTTAAACATGAAGAAATAACAGTGTATTAAGGAATTTCGTACTTCTTGTAGTGAATTATATATTCAACTAGGTATCTTCTGGAGGGGTTCGTTTGCAATAGTAATAATATTGAAAATATTATCTTACTCCTTTTGTTGAACCTTTAGAAGCGTTTCTTTCTTCATTTGAAGTTCCTTCAGCGTTTCTCTTCAACCACTTATCCATATCATGTGCAGAGGCTACATCGGTAGGCGTTGACGTCGTAACTCCGCTTGTTCCTGTCATCAACTAAGGGATTGACAACCGGACGGTGCTTTCCGACTATTGTCCATCGCGTGCCGAAGAGAAAAAGAGAGCTAGTGCGTGTAAGAGAGGATAAGTAACGTAATGAACCGGCGATTGAAAAATGATACAAGATGATGCGCGTAGCAGTTGGTGATTAAGTTGTGGGGTCTGTTCTACGTAGGTTTTTTGTTATATAAAAATTATTACTAAGTATATTAACCATATATTTTTTTTGCCTTGCCGCGATCGACCGGTTGGCCACCCCTGCTATACAGGGTGTTTCAATAAAAACTCCCAGGCTAATTATTTCGAAAACTATAAGTGACATGAAAATTCTGTAAACGCCAGTTTTAAGCCTCTATGATGGATGTGTGAAAAATGTGTTTAAATAATACAAGATGTAGGTGGCGCCATGGTGCAAAGAATTTTTTCGATGACAGGAACTTTTAAATGTTGTGGTTCTTAAAGATAATTAATTTTTGATCAAATTATGTCTCATACAAATTTTTGATAAATCCAACATGAACAGAGATATTTGGGGTTAAGTTTCTTATTAAAATAATTTTAACGAGTATCTTAATTATAAATATTTTTAATATCCTTTAGCAGATTTTAATTTAATTTTGGAAATGATAATTTTAGCTATAAAACGCTGGTGTAGCGCTAAATTATTACGTTCAGTGACGTCTCAGGGGACGCCTTAACAAATAATATTGGCAAAAAATAAGACGCCACTGAGTTTTTAGTAATTTTTTATATTTTTATCGGATTAAGCAACTAAAAATATCCTTTTATTGTCTGTTAAATTGTTTTCATATCTTGCTTCGTTTTCGAGAAATAAAAATAAAAATAATTTTATTGCATATGCATTAAGAAACAAAACCATAAATTATCAATGCGTTGTATTTTTTGTTGTTTAAAAGTAAAGTTAAAACATTAAAGCATAATAAAATAAAATTAAAAGATGTTTTAAATTTTATGAAAGAACTGATGAGAAATTATACAAAATTGTTAATGAAAATTAGAACAATAGCAAAAACTAACTAATGGGGTCGAATGAGGTGTTCAAAATTATTACCGTTTTCATACACACGCATAGCAAATCGATATAATAATTCGGTTCTGCAAACTCTCAATAGTGTATTTCGATTAATAGCATAAATTTTGTTGTACAGGTCAGCCATGTCTTCTATTGGTTCCTTGTAGATTTCATTTTGTATGTAGCCCCATAAATATAAGTCCATCGGGGTGAGATCAGGGGACCTTGCTGGCCATCTAAGATCCCCATTTGTGCTGATCACTTCTCCTGGAAACGTCACATTTAGATGATTCATAACGATATTGCTATTGTGTGCTGGGGCACCGTCTTTATGAAACCACATAGTATTTACGTCAATTCCTACATTTTGTAAAAGCAAAGGGAGATCGTTTTGCAGAATTTGTAAATAACGAACTGAAGTTAAATGTTCATGGTACAAATAGGGCCCGATTATGTAACCATTTACAATACCACACCAAACATTTACCCCAAATCGTGTTTGAAATTTAGTCTGTCGCATCCAGTTAGGATTTTCCCAGGACCAGTAGCGACAATTATGTCACATAATTTGGTTAAATAAATTTGGATTTTCTTCAAAAAGAATATGAAAATGTGCCAAAAAGTTTAATCTGCGCTGGTATTCTTCCGGTTGTAGATGATGCACTAAATGAATTTTGTATGGAAAAAACCCATTTCCTTTTAGGATTCTGCAACACGAACTTACTGTAATATTAGTTTCATCTTTTAATTTTTGTAATGACGTTTGTGGGCTATTTTCTACTGTTTGTAGGACTATAGCTACATTTTCGTCATTCGTAACCCTTTCCCTTCTTGGAACCTTTCCCTTTTTAAAGCTACCATATAATAATAATAATAATAATAATAAGTTGGTACACAAAGCTACAAAAGATTTGCGATCAGGCGTTGGTCTATCTGGAAAACGAGCTCAATAGCAGCGCACAGCTTCTGAAGCATTTTGATGGCATTCTCCATAAACTAAAACCATGTTCAATTTGTCTTGATTTGTATGGAGAACCATTTTCATTTTAAAAATGTAGAAATTGCAAATTCTGACACACAGAGTGTTAATAATGTTAATTATTTATGATTTTTGTTTTCCAGAGATATGCATTTTTATTTCTCGAAAACGAAGCAAGATATGAAAACAATTTAACAGACAATAAAAGCATATTTTTAGTTGCTTAATCCGAAAAAAATATAAAAATTACCAAAAACTCAGTGGCGTCTTATTTTTTGCCAATATTATTTGTTAAGAGAGACGTCATTGGACCTAATAATTTAGCGCTACACGAGCGTTTTATCGCTAAAACTATCATTACCAAAATTAAATTAAAATCTGCTAAAGGATATTTATTTATAATTAAAATTCTTTAAAGTTATTTTAATAAAAAAACTTAACTCCAAATATCTCCGTTCATGTTGGATTTATCAAAAATTTCAATGAGACATAATTTGATCAAAAATTAATTATCTTTAAGAGCCACAACATTTAAAAGTTCCTGTCATCGAAAAAATTCTTTGCACCATGGCGCCACCTACATCTTGTATTATTTAAACACATTTTTTACACAGTTGTGAAGCCAATCATAGAGGCTAAAAACTGACGTTTACAGAATTTACATGTCACTTATAGTTTTCGAAATATTTGGCCTGGGAATTTTTATTGAAACACCCTGTATAACATGCCTTCTAGCATTTTAGGCTTAAATCTTCAATTTTTTTTTAATGAATATAATTCATTAAAATATTTAAAATATAACTACATTATAAGGAGCATTAGGTATATCAGTATATCTACATTTTTGTCATTAAGAAGTGTAATTTTTATTCTTTTTACCTTTATACCTCCTATATTGTAATAAAGTTTGCAGTTTTTAGATCCAAAACAATAATTTGGATTGGTAGTTCTGTTGAATTTATAGTTTGTTGAAAAGAAAATATATATTAGATATTATTCACAAAACGGTTTTATTTCTCTATATTGTTAACAACATATTTCAACAAAAAATGTATTTCTTTTGTCTTTGTTTCCTTAGCTGCAAATACAGTACCCACAATTTCTTCTCTTAGGGGATCCAAGATTTATTCATCGGTAATACTATCCATTTCGATACCGATGATCCTAAATCAAACAAAAAAAATTGTTAGTAGTACTTTTATAAAATAAACAACTTGCAATTTGAAACATAAAACTAAAGACTGTCATATTTGCCTTAAATAAAGGATGCATTCCCGGCTATTACACACTCACATCAAACTAGAGCTAATTTAAATAAAAACTTGGACCTACCTTTACTACATAGCTCAGTCTGCCAGAGATTCCTAATGTATAATATTCCTAAAATGTATAACATATTGCCTATTTCCATTAGAAATAAAATTCATCAAAATAAAATTTATAAACGAGAATTGAGAATATTTATTGTAGATAACCAACAGGTATTTATTCCTATATTTACAGTATAAAGTTTGAATATCCTCTTAAGAGTATTAACTTGAATCATTCTAAATAAAACTAAAATAGAAAATAAAAAGCTTCGCTCGTCACACATGGTCCACTGTTGTCTACAGCACGGTATGATAAATTTTCTGTACTCTATCCACAGCGTAGTTAATATCAATCGATGATGACGAATAGGGAGAAGTAGCACACAAGATGCATCTTAATGCAGCTTAGGCGAAATTTCCTATTTGCAATCATAGTTTATATATTTTTATTTATTTTTTCTCATAAAATATATAAGAAATAAATTAATTATTTCGTTACTAAATAGTTGTAATATCCTATGACTAAACTTATTTTGTAAAAAAATTATTTTATGTAATATATTTGATTTGATTTGAAAGACAATAGATATTACATCTTGTATAATAAAAATTAATCTTACTCTCCAATCAAATGGTTACCGTTGAGAGTAACCGTCTCTTCCTTTGCAGGGCATAGAGTGCAGATGTGGCACTACTTAAAATCTCTTGCTGGGCGAACCTGGGCGAAATCTGATTGAAATATACTAATTTTTGCATTCATCTCGCATTATCTCCGAAATGAAGGCTCAAATCAAAAATTTTTATTCTTGCAAAAAGTTTGCCCCATGTATCTAGAATACATAGGTGTAAGAATATTTTTTTTGTCTTCAATTTTAATGGAAATATTGAATTAAATATAAAAAAAGTCATTTTCTTTTAGCCGCGACGGCCCGCTCTCGCGATGCTCAAGTAGTCTTGCATCTCACTTTTCTCCGTAGCTCGCTGTCTCTCGCGCCTATTGTACAATACAATGAGCGCTTTTACGTATTACGGGGTTAGAATACTAATCTGCAGTTATGGTTAATTAAATTAAAAATATAATGTCATTATTTCAATAAAGTCAATGAAGACATTTTTGGTTATATTAAGATTTATTTTTCCTACACGCTGTTAGGGAGTAAAGAAGTAAAAAAACAATAGTTTTTTTAAGAATAAATAATGTAACTCCTATAAAAAAAGGAATAGCTTTTATTCAAAATGGAAAAACTCAAAATGTAAAAAAAAGTCTTTATAATAACAAAATCTATTTATCGTCAGAGTCCGTATCTTTTTCAGGAATAGACAAAATGACTTCAGTTTTGCCTTCCAGTAATGCCTTTCTTACTGTAAGTTTGTTTTTACATATGTTCTGTGCCATGCAGTTGCATGATCCTATACAACCTATTTTATTTCTCCTGCATGTACAAGCTTTGCTTCCACAATTTAATAAAAAATTATTTTATTAATTTTAATTATGTACCTATTTAGTGTAATAATAAGTTACCTTTTTTACATCCGCAAGAAATAAGTACTTTTACATCCGAAGGAAATGCTGGAAGTGTTGTCAAAACCTGCCTCTTCGAATTTCCAACCGCATTCTGTCACCTCTGGTAATTGGGGATTTGGTTCTAAAGAACTGAGCCACACCTTAGTTTGATAATATGCTCTCAGACTGAAATTTTAAACTTTGTTTTGTAGGGGTTAGTTTTCCAATTACCGATGAAGAGGCCAATAGTGCCCTTAAAGTATTAATTGACGAAATGTTGGGGTTTCCTGAGTATAATTTTATGACAAATTTCTCTATGTTATTGAACATGTCATCTGAAAATTCTTGGACCCCAATACCATTTAAATAATCGGAATATCTTAGATAAGTTTTCCAACATTTTACTTTTCCTAATCCTGAAAACTGGCTGGTTGTATCACAACCTGTTAAAGCATGAAATGCAGGTAAATTTTTTGCAAGTTTTTCCTCTAGGTTGATATCATGGACGGCCACATATCGCACTGAATTTCCTCTTCCACATTTGTCCCAAATTTCTTGAGTAAGATATTTTTTAAAATGTACCAGAAGTACAAGCACATCAGTGTCATTGGACTCCACTATACATCTTAAATAACCACACTGTTTAGCAGAGAGTATATGTAACAAAATCCTAGTGTCAGCTTCTTCGTGACTACAGGACAAAAAAGTGCTGTTAATTGATTCGCAATTTGTTTTGTAATCAAAAATATTGACAAATCCCCCACTAGTTGCAAACTTCAAATTCGGTTTATGAGAGTGCTCGCTCAGATGTTCAGATAGAAAGTTCGTTAACTGTTTTTTATTAAAAAGAGAGTGGATAAATAAATTCCACTGTTGTGGAAGAGTAATATTATCAGATCTGTCAATAATTCTTTTAATCGATGTTAATTATCGAATACAACATCAATTCTTTGTGCATTATATTTATTTCCAAAAACAATATTTGAAAATATATTGGCATATTCCCCAAATGATTTACATTTAGAAGGTTTTCCTAGAGCCTGAACTAATGACAGCATCTAAAATGTGAGATGTTGTAATATTCCATATTTTGTTATAGTTATTTTTGTTTCGTAGTGACGCTACTGTTTTACGGTTTAGTTAGCCTTAAAGAAGATTTAAATTAATTTAAAAAAAAATAAATTAAAAAAAGAAAATTAGAAAAGGTAGAACGCTGAAATCACTTAATTTTCGGTAATATTCAGGCGGAAATTCGGTAAGTTAGTCGGTATTGAATTAAATGACTTCAAGAGCGTTCTATGATCGGTTTTCGGTTTAGTTTACTCGAGCGCCATCTGTTTAAGGCTACGGTTATAGTGGATGCGTGTTCTGACGAACAAGTCAGAACTCGCATAAATAATCAAAAAATACGAAGGCAATTGCTACGGTTATACTGCATGCGATTCGATCGTCAGATTACGCACCAATTCGTCAGAACAAGTTGGAAGTTCAAACAGATTTGATTTTTATACGGGAACTGTTGCAATTATATGCATATTATATGATGGATGTCGAACAACTTATCAGTTTAATTTTTGAAAGCAGATCTTTATGGGATATGAAGCAAAAAAACTACCATAATAGGGATATATCTCGTCAGAAATGGGAAAATGTCGCTAGAGAAATGGAAAGTAATGGTAAGTAATCAAATTTATTTTAACATTCAGTTTGTTTACATTCCATTATTTTTAAATACGTTATGAAAGTTTTTTTTTAAGTAAAAATATTATATTGAAATTGTACTGCACCCTCGGAACAGCAAAAGTAATCCCTGAAAATATCTCTTATTTGACTAGCTGTTGCTCCATAGTGGTTATAGCGTCTTGAAACAGATATTTTATCATTGTGTAAATTTTGTTCGGGTTGTGCTGGAACTCCTTCAATATTAATGAGTATATTGTGTAGTAGGCATGCAGTTTGGACTAAAATGTCAACGTTCTCAGGTTTCACTTGCAATTCGGTTTTTAAAAATCTCCACTTAGCAACTAGTATACCGAATGCACATTCAATGCAACGTCGAGCCTTAGACAAGCGGTAGTTGAAAATGCGCGCCCTGCGGGTACGACTGGGAACGTTGACCTAAGATCGGAATAAAACACTAAATTTTATATAACAATAACAAATTAATTTATTTACTGTTAGTCTGTTGAAAATAAATCATTACAATTATTTTACACTTCAATTACGTTATGGTTAAATATTACCCTTGGTTACATTTCCTTATAGGTGAGACAAACTATAGTTTCATACTTACAATAAAAGATTAACTTTGAAAATAACCATCGTGGGGCTGCTTTCGAACGGCGTCTCGCAAAGGGGAGAATCGGGGTAGAATCGATCAGTTACCTTGTCGGCCAACAACTGCCTCCTCGCCATTGATCAAATTTGACTTTATACCTTTTAAACGGTTCGTCAAGTCAGCACTCTTTTTACTATCTTTTAATCTATTTTAGGTAGACGATGTACTACGGTCAATGCATAGGTCGAGCACCTCTGTTTCCTGCTGACTTGCTGAATCGGCTTGATTGGCGTGTTTATACATTTAGTAATAAATGATGGGAAGTTAATTTCTTTACTGAGTGTTTCTTTACTAAAGTGGATTTATGAAATATTGATTTAGGTTTTGAATTATTTTGAGAAAATATTCTTTTTGATTATTCCCTTTGTGACACATTCCCCGGTCCTAGGAGAGCTGGCCCCCAGCTATTAACTCGAAAAGAGTAGAGTAAAGAGATTCTAAATCTCTCTTTGGTTCGCGATTGTTAAAATTTTAATATCGTATGTGCCTATTAAAAAAATGGTTGAACGTCTCTACTTTAATCCTTTTATAAACTACGTACCTAGTTAAGATTTATTTTCATTTTATAAATAAGAGTAATAACAATAAGACACAATAATTTTGCAATCAAAAATAAAATATAGAAAAAAAAATTAAAGGAAAAAATTACAATGTTTATACATACACGCCACTATGGAACACATTCGGTGTATGGGTACGGTCCTGTCGTCTTGGCTAAATAGTAGCGCGGATGCGCGGGCTGTCCATCGGCTATCGAAGTGCCATGCCGGTACGTTTGTGTCAAGGCCTCTTGTGTTCGCAGCCTATCCCTATGCTAATTGTGGTTACTTATTAGCATTTCGTTTGTCGTAGGCGTAGAGCTTGGGAGTTTTCCAAAACTATTGGGGTGAGTTTTCCAAAAATATTGGAAGTGTGTCCTCCATTCTCCATGCTGCTTTAGTTTTCAATTTTTTGGTTTCTTGGTTCCGTTTCTACTGCTCGAGGCTGCAACCTTTGTCGTGTTGCGACCTATGTACTTGTTGCCAATCCAAGCTAACTTTACACCTAACGGCTGGCTGCAGATGCTGCAAAAATTAGCAAATTCAAAATATTTGCAAAATTAGCAGTTTTCGTTGCAGGGCTGGGAATTGTCGGTGTCTCTGGCGTGTTCTCGTGTGAAATCAATCCCCATTGGCAACTGAATGTGTGTGTTTTCAGTGCGGTGAGGTGTTTGTTTTGTTGTTGTGTTGTTCCTCTAGGATATGCATTACTGGGATGATCGTTGTTCGTTTCTGCCTTGCATTTAACCGTGCCGAAAGTTCACGTGATGACGGTCCTCTTATAGTGTTTGTTGTGCGTGAGGACTCCATTCATGGCATGAGGTTTTAGCATCAGTTGTCTTCTTCGTGAGCTGGTACAAATACTTTGTGGGTGCGAAGTATTGGCTGGGAACCAGAGGTATCCTGTGAAGGTATCACAGCGTTTGAGTGGGACAGGCTGTCCCACAATGATCAAGCAAGCTGGACTGCTGGATTAGGATGGCTTCGAATGGCCCTTGGTTGAACCAGGCTTTGAAGTGCGTTCCATCGTGTGTGTGATTACATGAAAAGAAATAAAGTGTAAGTATGTGCCTCTTATTTCTAGCTTATATATCTATTCTTAACTTATTTTTCCATTACCTTGGATTGAATGATACTAATGGTAGTATAAAAAATAGCGATATTTATCTATTTTTATATTTTTCTAAAAATTAAGTTTTATTAGTAATTTCGAGTAATAATTTTATTAAATTGCCTTGTAAAAAGCATTAAGATTAGGTAAAAAATATATATATACTACCAAGAAATGCGTACATATATAACAAATTCCACTGTTGAACTTGTTGAAATATTTGCAATTTTCAAAAAAAAAAATAACTGTGATTCTGCACTATCTTTACAGTTCGAAGTGAACTAGTTATTTTAATATATTCTTACTTTATTGTCCTTTAGACTGTCTATGATATAAGTAGTGATTACTTTATTTTGCTCCAAGTTATATATACAGCGTGTCCAGAAACCATCTTAACATATGGGAAACTTTTTTATTTTTAACTTTACGAAAAAAAATTATTCTTCATAAAAAGTTCTGCTTGTTGATAAAATAACATTCAAATCAAAAGTTTTGAGCCAGCACATACGGGGTGTTCAGAAAGTCAATAATATTAATACCGTAAATGGAAAACTATATTTAATAATTTTAATTACAAAGTACAATAATGAAATACTACACTAAGCTTCAACATGACCACCGTTTTTTTCCATACAAACGGTTGTACGTCGTGAAAATTCCATTACTGCATTTCTAACCATCTGAGGGGAAATTTCTTGGACACATTCTCTGATAATTCTCTCTAAATGGTCTATGTTCTCGAAAGGTCTGTGGGTATACACTTTTTGTTTTAAAAATCCCCATACGAAAAAATCCAGAGGTGTTCAGGTGGTGGCCAAGCAAATTCTGATCTTCGTCCAATCCATTTCTGTGGAAATGTCCGGTTTAAGAATTATGTCACTCTTGTAGAGCTGTGGCATGGAGCGCCGTCATGTTGGAACCAAAGTGTTTGTCTTATATTCATTGGTAGTCCATGAAAAAATTCAAATAATTCCGTGTCCAAAAAGTTCAAGTAAATTTCACCGGTAATATTTTCTCGAAAAAAGTACGGCCCTACAATTTGGTTCCTAAAAACGCCGCACCAAACATTTGTCTTGAAAGAATACTGGTCACGATACTTAATTACAAAATGGGGATTCTCATCACTCCACCACCTACAGTTTTGAGAACACACTACTCCATTTGAGGTGAACATCGCCTCATCTGAAAACAATATTTTTCTTGCGAATAGTGGGTCATCTTCTACCTCACCTTGAAACCAAGAGCAAAACAAAAATCGTGAATCAAAATCTCTAGGCTGCAGTTTGTGAAGAAATTTTGGCTTGTATGGGTAAAAATTATTTTTCCTTAAAATAACTTGGGCAGTGGACTTTGTAACAGGTCGTGGAACAGTTTGTGAAATATTTCTCAATGAGATTTTAGGATTTTTCACGACAGCTAGCAAAACATTCAATTGGGTATCTTCGTCCGTACGCCAAACCTGATGCTTGTCAGAAAATTTATTACTTACAGATCCGGTATTTTAAAATTTATTAAAAATATCTTCAACCGTTACATGGCTAATAATTTTATTTGGATATCTTGCATTAAAAATTTGAGCAGCCTCTCTGTACGTCTTGTAGTGGTCTCCAACAATTAACACTATTTCAACTTTTTCCTCGATTGTAAATTTAAGCACCATATTTAATTAAAAGGAAACTTTCCGCCTTGACAAATAAAATAATTAGTTGTCATGGTTTCATTTAGTTTTCCAAGGCGTGCTGGACCTACTAAACGAGAATGAATACCGCTTCTTAAAATCTTACTCGCCCTTTTCTGAAAAATTCTGTGAGATAATTAGAGAAACTATGGAATCAGGAAAAACAACAACATTACGCCACAGTATCTTTGTTTTAAGCTAAGTCGCCTTTCGAATGGCAACTTTAGACCATTTATTATATTTTTGACAATATCGAAAATTGTCATTAAAAAAAATTGATCAGAACCAAAAACCACGTTTAAATTACAATTAGGTAATGCAATGAAAAATTAGGTTTTATTATTTTTTACGAATTTTTCTTCCACAATCAAAACAATTTCAATTTTCTCCTCAGAAGTTAATAACGCTACCATTTTTATGTTTTATAAATTTTAACGCGTTTTGACGGTTGCTGTCAAACATTTCTTGCTATCAACAATTAATTTGTATTTAAGAAGTAGTCCATGGTCTGTGGTTATGTATTTTAAAGGGAAATAAAAGTCTGTCTTTACCACCAAAATTTTTTTATATTAACTACACTACACCCTAGATTTGGGTATCGAGGGCATATATATGGGAGGGATTCACATATTGAACATCTAACTCATATGGTTAAGATGGTTTCTGGACACGCTGTATAAAAAAATTTATAGTCAATACCAAATTTGTCTTTGAGTAAATCTTTGTTTACAAAATTATAGATTAGTTGTATTGTTAAATTACGTAGGATTTGTGAAAAATACATGAAAATCAACTATCGAGTTGTATACCCCTGTCTCCTACCTACGTTCAATATTTTTCATATTTACTTCAATTAATACTTGTAAGTACTTATATTCTTGATATAAAATCTATCATTTTTGTAATATCCAAGGATATGTTATGTTAATTATTATTCATAGTTATTCGTCGTTGTTCCGGAACTTATTTGTGATTTACGATGATATTTATCCAAGAATTACTTTTTGTAGCTAGCTGTATTCTTGACTTAAATAAAAAGGTAAAAACACTTGCTTGACGAGAAAGAAAAATTAACTTATTTAAGGATGCTAGGGCATACTTAGCGATACCTTTTTTAGGAGAAATATTTATATTTCTACACATTTAATTTGTGCATTAAGCTTTTCTCCAGAAGACAGTGATAGGTGATCTTTGTGCTCATGTATTTTCAAAGAATATCTTTTTACACAGTTGTGTTGCGAGTTTGACGAAGGGATTTCCGACATTTCGATTCCTTCGCCATTTTGTGGTGAATTGGTATTATCAATTGAATTGTTGTTTTTGGTGCAATAATGACATATGATGCGATATGCTAGATACAGCAAAAAGATAGAAAGGCTTCTGGGAGGGGCTTCCAAAAAGCCCCAGCACTGTGAGTATTCTGCATAGTTCCACTTGTTAATGCTGACAGTGACCTGATAATAAAAAAAATTGAAATAGCTGTATCTGGGTAGTTTTCTCCTTTTACACCTCTGTGACTGTCTAGACGCTGACCTTTTTATTACAATTTGCTTTGTATAACGAAATTTAATTATATTTTTTGTACCTAGCTCAATTTTATTTTAAGTACCTAGATATCTTGTAAAGAAATGCAGGTTATAATTTGCCATAATTTATGAATTTTTTATGCTCGTATAATCTAATAGGTATAAGTAGTTGGTACCTATTTCATTAAAAATTTACTTAATAATTATTTATTCAATTTTATAGGTAGTATACTTGATTTTATAGTACAGTAGATACTGTCGGTAATAATTTTTTCCTTTATTTTACACATGAAATTAAAAAAAATTATTGATAATTTTATATTCTTCCATTTCTATAGATAGATATAACAGAACTTTTCATAAGATAATTTTATGATTCAATTATTTTAGTATTTATTACATAATGTTGTAACGGTTTAATTTTAGTACTAGGGGTTAAAGCCTATTTTTGCTAAGGTGTGAGAAATAATCATTGAGGTAGTACAATGTGCTCTATGAAAAACCATTAGTATGTGATGAATTGAAACAAACCAAAATTTTATTTAAAGTTTATTATTATGTCGCCTTCACCTTTTTGTCAAGAACCTTTCAACATATTTGTTTTGCTGTTTATTAAATGTACATAGATATTTATAAAACATTTTACTAGTAAAAATAAGGCTATACATATATATATATTACTCGTATCATTGTACTGTTACATAACTCTCTCTCTCGGTGTTTAGAGGTTGCTTTCCTTTCTTATGACATTTGTTGATTACCTGGTTCCTCCTTTATTTTTTTGCAATGCCGTTACCTCGAGTGGCTGATCCAGCTTGTGTTGTACCTAAAATAAAGATAACTATTTGAATTCTATGACTGCAGACTGAGATCTTAGGTAATTTTGCCTTCGATGGTACGTAAGGTTATATAGGTATGTAAGAGTTGTTAAAACGGTCTCTGGCTGCGAATGCCTGGTTAATAAAGCAGATCCTTACCTTATCTTTCATCTTGATTCCATATCTCCCTTGGCTTAGGGGTTGAAAGTCGATTTTTCTCCCTTGTTAAATGGCAGACCGTGTCCTAAGTTAGTAGCCTAAAAACAGTCAGCTACAGACGGTGTAAATAGAGTAAGTTATAGGACTTACCGCTATGGTCGTGTCAAATACATTTTCGTGGGAAATACAGTGGATTTTCCGTATTATATTTTCCTTTGTTTGGTTCTAGAATGGTGTGACAATCTGATCGTTAGGGACATTTCACTGTGTTGGTTATAAATAAACACTGTTCCTTTAATTTATATAAATAGAAGTGGGCGTCACTATCGATTTTAATCTCTTCGATCGACCTAACTTATTGATATTGTATTGACTGCTATCGGATGATTTTTACCAGCCAATTGCATTGTATTGAAATCTGTTTATCGTTATGTAATGTAGGAGCCACTTGGGTGTTTATTTAAAGCTGGTAATTGGTGTAAAGTCATTTAGTTTCTAGGTTGACATCTATCGACCTTTGCGAGATCGATTATATCGCTTATTCCTTAGATGTGGGAAATATTTATCTGATGTACCGTTGGTTGTATACGGGTGACCGTGTTTGGTAATAATTTATATTGCCCATGTATTAGTTAATTAAAAACAAATTTCTTTAGTTTCACCGTCGCGCAGGAGGGGGTACAAGGGTAACCCAGGATTCTATTGTCTCCGCTCTTTGGTTATTTTATTATTTGTACGGGTTCGCTTCGGCTAGGTTAGTTCATTAGGTTTTTGTGTAGGTACGAGGTTTTGAATTCTAGCGCCCTTTTTATTGACAGGAAGCTTTCTATTTTGTTGGTAGGATTGCAGCTCTTCCGGGAGGTCGTGCGCGATTGTTACGGCCTTCCTTAGTTACTTACTGACTTGTCTCCGTCGTGAAAGCGTGTGTCCAGCCAATTTTTTTTACACGTGAGTGGATTTTGGACACCGTTTTCTTATTAAAGCTTTTAAATTGCTTTGGTTTAGTATAGTCTTGGATTGAAAGCTTTTTTACGGCATAGCCGGATTTTAAAGCGACGGAGTGCAAGTCAGGAAACGTAAAAACGTGTGAGACCCCATCGTCATCGGGTAAGTTTAATCATTTTATGTTTGAAATCAATTGCAGTCACTTTAATTTTGCTCTTATTTGTAAATAAAATATATTATCATCTTACGTTAATATTTAAAACCTTAAATTTTTGGTCAAAACCCATGTATTTTTTTTTTTTATGCTTTCTGTTATCGATATCTATTTATGTCGCTAGAATTTTTCGATACCTTAGTGCCCATTGTACTTACAAAATGCACGTTTTTCAAGCCTATCCTTTTTTTATTCTATTGTCATTGTTATTTTATTGTCAAAAAAAAAGGAACTCATCCGAACCGAACCGCGTGGCCTTAAGCCTGCATGTTGTAAGTTAATGCCTAGTTTTTATTTCTTTGTGTCGCTATTAATTTAATCTAATTTCAATAATTTATAATGTGCTTAATTAGCCGAATATAATTTTGTACTTTTTCTGGTTAATTGCTAAGTTTTACATGTGTTTACTGCAATTGTTGGATATGGTTTAATTAATTTTTATTTGATTGATAATTATGTATTATTTGCTTTAATTGATTTAAATGGCCGACATTGTGCAGCTGTTTTTTTTTTGGTATTGCTGAATTGAAGTAAATAACTGTAGTTTTCGGGTTTTTCGGGATTACGTGGTTTTAATATTTTTCTGGGGAATTTATTCAGGGTTGTAAAACTGTAAAATTATTGTTGAATAGGTTTGATAATTAAATAACTTTTTTTTCTGGGATTTTTGTAATTATGTGGGAATAATATTTTTATGGGTCGCTTATTCAGGGTTTGAAAGGGGATTTTATTTGGAGTCATTGGCACCCCATGTCGGCGTGTGGGCGGCGCATGCGCAGTTACTGTATTGCGATTTAGCATATATATCTCTAAGTTCAAGTGGGAAATTACTTTGCAATTATTTTTTTTTATTAATCTGAAAGTTGGGATTTCAATTTTGATCATGCGCGTGGCGCATGCGCACTAACTACTTTTTCTACAAACCAGTGGTTTTAATTTAGTGAGTTTCCTGCTTGGCTTAGATGAAGTTCTTTTAATTTTATTCGTCATCCTGAGCATGCGCAGTGCCCTCACGTCGATATTTTTGTTAATTAATGGCTGCAGAAGGGTTACGGCACACCCTGTGAGGTGCGCAGACAATTTTAGACGCATGCGCGTGGCGCATGCGCAGTAATAATTTTTCTAAATTTTGGGTTTTTCTGTATTATTAGGGTGGTTGCACAGTGTTGGTCCATTTATCTAATCATTTGGGCCTTCAGCCATTCATTAAATTCGAATTTTATGCAAATATTGCCGTTGTGCTGATGCGCCTGTTTCATTTCTTAGGGTCCTTATACCGGGGCGCTTCTACCTAGCTCCTTCTACCTGAGCGCTTCGACCTAGCTCTTATACTTGGGCGCTACTGCTCTAATCTGGGGTGTACCCAGAGGTGCCTACCGCTAGAGCCGACCACTAGCTTGCCGTCCTGGGGTGTACCCATGGTCGCCCGACAGGCATAGAACCTAAGGATTGGTAACGTACCGGCAGAGGCGTTAAGTGTAAATTGGCCGTAGGGTTTTTAAAGTTTTTTTTTTTTTGGTCATTGACCCATTTATAAAGATACAATAATTGTTGTCACCGCCGCAGGGCTTATGTACATATTTGTGGGTTTTGATATAAACTGTAAATTTATCTGAATTAATTTTTCCTGGGCGTCAAACCCCAACATTGCTCTCTTCGAAAAATAAATGTAACTAGTGTGTTCGTAAAATTTTCTAGTTTTATTTGAGACGTCCCACAACACCCCTTCGTAATTTGCTTTTCTTCTTTTTAATTTTTTTTTTATTCATTATTAAGTTCAGTGGAGAGTGAGGTCCCACCGAGATCGCGGAGGCTTCCGTTTTGGCCTGGCTACAAAACGGTGGCGCCCCTTATTACCCCCCCTACTCTTCGGCATTTGAGCTAGGGCATTTGCTCGCTCTCTCAAGGCCTCTCACCCTCGGCTGAACTTTGTTGCTGTTAATTCCTTTTTTTTTTTTTTTTTAATTAAAATTAAATTCGTTTTTTTTTAATCTTTGGGCAAATAAAAGCTTAGCAAATTTTGGCGCTCAACGTTTGGGGCCATGTTTTGGTAAATCTTTTTAAAAAAAAGTGTTGTTGGGCGTTCTCAGGTAGAGCAATTTACTTAAGTATATATTTTGATTATTAATTTCATTGTATTGCGCCTACCCTTAAGGACTGTAGTAACTGTATTGAATTTTGAATTGATTTTGCATACCTTGTTACATATTTATATTGGTTGACCTTAAATTTACAGTATTATACCTTGCCCTGATTTTACCTGCAATTGCTTTGAATCAATCGTGGCCTTCGGTGGTTATATTTTTCTTTGATTTTCGTGCTCGCACAGAGCGTATTGATTTGGTACTGATTTCTTTTTTTTATTTTTGACTTACTTTGTTTTGCGATATTGGTGACCTTTTAGTATTACCTAATTGATTGGTTTACTACGTTGATTACTTGACTTTCATTAAAATTGTCTATTTAAAATACTACCACTGCTGCTCACTTGATATTTTGAATTTGAATTTGTTATTGCTTACGTAAGTGAAGTGAAATCTAGTGATTTTATTTGCATAGTGTTACTGTAAGTGAGTAAGTTTGTGTTGCTTTACAGTGAATAGTGTTATTATTACTTTATTCTGTCATTGTCTGACTTGAAGAGAAAAAAAAAATGGATTACAATATGAGGATCAACTACCTGAAGAAGGACATGCTAATACATGAACTGACTGTCCGTGGAATTCCCGCTGACGATTCCAAAACCGTCGATTCGCTGAGAGCGACACTGCGTCCGTTACTCCAACTGGAGAAGAGGAACAAATCTTTGAGTCATCCACCCTATTCTCTCGACTTCGACGACGAGAAAGTTCTCGTGCATGATGCGCTGCAGAGAATTAAATCTGCACTGAAATCAGTGACTGGAGAAAATGCTAGGGCCAGATTTGAGCGCTATCAATCTCGTCTAGTACACCTACTCAATCGCGTAGATCGCGCACCACCTAGTAGCTTGACTGCTGAGAATGTGGATACGAGAGCGAAGCTTATGGTCGATATTTTGGCCACTCTGGACCATTTAGAAACCGTGTCAAAGCAAGATCCCAACCTTAGTGCTATGTTAGCTGCTGCTCAAACTGAAGATTCGGATTCCGATGATTCGTCCGGCGTTCAAGGTGCCTCGCTACCTGTTTCTACCCCAAATAGACAACCTTCATACTTCAAGGGTCCTAAAATGGATAAATGGGGAATTAAATTCACTGGAGACACCAAGAGTATGTCAGTTCACGGCTTTTTAGAGCGAGTTTCAGAACTTAGAGTAGCCCGTCACGTGACTGAACGAGAAGTATTTGAGTCCGCCATAGACCTGTTTGAGGGAAAGGCTCTTAATTGGTTTAGATCGAACCGATCCAGATTTACTGACTGGAGAGAACTATCAGACCTACTTCGACGACATTTCGAACCGCCAGATTACAGAGCTCGACTCTTTAGGGAGATCTTAGATAGAACGCAAGATCCGTCCGAAAGCATTGTAGATTACTTGTCAAGCATGCATGCTTTATGTAGACGTTACGGTGGAATGTCCGATGATGTGAAGCTGGACATTATTTCCCGAAACTTAGCTCCCTTTTATACGACTCAACTTCCACTAGTCAATACATTGGAAGAATTGGAGGAGTGCTGCTTATCTTTGGAAGCCAAGAAGTACCGTGCAGAGCACTACGTGCCACCTTCTAGAAGAAGGCAAGGATTTGTCGAGCCTGACTTCGCCTTTGTGTCAGATATGCAAGAAGCCCTTCCTAGCAATCATTCGGACGAGTACGTACAGGAAATTCGTCACTTTAACCCTACTACGAACGATAGACGTCCCAGGGAAATGCCTATGAACGATAGACGCCCTAGAGAAATACCTATAAATGACAGACGTCCCAGAGAAATGCCTACGAACGATCGACGTCCCAGAGAAGTGGTCTGCTTTAATTGTCAAAAGGCCGGGCATTATAACCGAGATTGCACTAGTCCTCGGAAAATGCACTGTTATCGTTGCGGAACACCTGACGTTACTACCAGAAATTGCCCCAAATGCACGAATTCGGGAAACGCTTCCCGGGGGAATCAATAGGTCGTGAGATGTCTCCCAAAATCGATACCACTTCGACCAACAACGATACTGGCTTTCCTGCAAAATTTCTCTTAGACTACATTATTAGTCACGCTCATGGTGATCAACGTCCATATTTAGAAGTTACTATCTTAGGCACTCCAATTCGAGGATTATTAGATTCCGGCGCTACAAGAACCATCGTCGGTCTTCCTGGATATGAACTATTACAACGGTTAGGATTAAAACTTTTGGCGAAAGAAACAAAATGCACAGTCGCCAATGGACAGAGCTGTTCCAGCATCGGTTGTATGCAGGTTCCATTCTGTTTAATGGGCAAAACCAGAATCATTGATGTGCTCGTCTTACCAGAACTTACTCATACCCTTATCCTAGGAATAGATTTTTGGAAAAATATGGAAATAGTCCCCGATCTGAGACAAGATATTTGGCATTTTGCAGATAGCACCGATCCGATGTTCATTAATAGCATTCAAGACGAAAGCACGCTCACAAGAGATCAGCGAATACAACTTGACAATTTAATAAAAATAAAGCTTTCAACTATGAGTTCTGGATTGGGATGTTGTAACGTAGCAGAACATACTATTGAAGTTAAACCAGGTACAAAACCCGTCAAACAACGATACTACCCCGTGTCTCCTTTTAAACAAAAGATCATAGATGAGGAGTTAAAGACAATGTTAAAAGACGGTGTGATAGAACCTTCCAAAAGTGCTTGGTCTAGCCCAATATGTCTAGTTCGTAAAAAGGATGATTCCTATCGCTTCTGCGTCGATTATAGGCTGCTGAACGAGGTAACCAACAAGGATGCGTACCCCATTCCATATATCTCTTCAATCCTGGACCGCTTAAGAGATGCTAAATACCTCAGCTCTATCGATATTAAGTCTGCTTTTTGGACCGTCCCTTTGTCAGAGTCTTCGCGTGAATACACCGCTTTTACTGTTCCTGGAAGAGGATTATTTCAGTTCCGCCGAATGCCGTTCGGATTGACCAATTCTCCGGCCACGTGGCAGCGAATTGTCGATACCGTGCTTGGAGCTGACCTTCAGCCTTCAGTAATGGTTTACCTAGACGACATTATCCTCATCTCTCAGGACTTTGATGAACATTTGCGACTTCTAGACTTAGTGTTCGACCGCCTTCTCGAAGCAGGATTAGTTGTTTCATTGGAAAAGTGTCAATTTTGCCGACCAGAATTAAAATATCTAGGCTATGTAGTGGACCGTCAAGGACTTCGGCCAGATCCATCGAAAGTAGAGGCTATTGTAAATATACCACCGCCGAAAAATGTGACAGAGATTCGTCGATTTATAGGAACAGCGTCTTGGTACCGACGATTTGTACCGAATTTCTCCTCCAAAATATCTCCGCTAACCAACCTGACCAAGAAAAACGTTAAGTGGTCATGGACATTCGATTGCGACGCTGCTTTTAGAACCATCAAAGAAGCCCTGATTACAGCACCCATTCTTACTTGCCCCGATTTCAGTCGTCCATTCGTTCTTCAAACTGATGCGAGTGTCTTTGGCCTTGGAGCCGTCTTGTCTCAAACCTTTGATGAAGGTGAGAAAGTAATATGTTTCCTATCGCGCTCACTATCTAGGCAGGAAATGAAATTGACTGTGACTGAGAAAGAATGTTTGGCAGTGATTTGGAGCGTTGAGAAATTGCGTCATTACCTGGAAGGAGTTCACTTCACCGTGATAACTGATCATCACTCGTTGCTGTGGCTACATCGATTAAAAGATCCACAATGGAGACTAGCACGATGGGCACTTCGTCTTCAACCGTACGACTTTACTTTAATTCATCGACCTGGAAAAGACCACGTAGTTCCCGATTTTCTCTCGAGATCGGTTCCTGTTTCTGTTGACACTATAGATGCCGAAGTCAAAGAAGACGCATTCTCATCCACCACCGACAAATGGTATAAAAACATGTTCTCCAGACTCGAAGAGCATCCTCACAAATTTCCCACGTGGCGTGTAGAGAATAAAATGCTGTACAAATATGTGAAATCCAGTCCTTCTGAATTAGCAATTCCATCCAGCTGCTGGAAACTCGTCGTTCCTAAAGATAAGAGGCGCGAAGTACTTTTCCGTTGCCATGATATACCAGCTGCAGGTCATGTAGGCATATTTAAAACTTATTGGAAAGTATGTCAACGTTACTATTGGCCTAAAATGAGGAGTGACGTAACCAGATACGTGAAAGCATGTAGGATTTGTGCCCAGAACAAAGTGGAACAAAGAGCACCGGCAGGTCTAATGGGAAATCGACCAAACATTAATCAACCTTGGCAATGTATCAGCTTGGATTTCATCGGCCCGTTTCCTCGCTCAAGATCAGGAAATCAGTATGTTCTTGTGGTTAATGATTATTTCACCAAGTTCACCGTCATGTTCCCATCGCGTTCTGCGACAGCCAAATCGCTTACTAAGCAAGTCGAAGAAGGTATTTTCCTGATGTTTGGATCTCCGCAATTTTTAATGTGCGATCAAGGAGCTCAAATGAAATCTAAAGAGTTCCAAGGACTTTGTCAGCGTTATAAAAGCAAAATTTTCTATACAGCTTCTTACCATCCTCAGGCTGATCCTACTGAACGTGCAAACCGAGTGGCAAAAACTATGATTCGTTCATACATTCAGAACAATAATCACCGTACATGGGACGAAAATTTAGCCGCTATTGGTTGTGCTATGAGAACTTCACGACACGAAACAACTGGATTTAGTCCTTACTATCTAAATTTTGGAAGAGAGCATAAACTTTATGGACAAGACTTCGTCGAAGATATTCACAAGATCGATTTGGATCCTCAAGATTATGTCAAAAAGAGACAAGCCGCATTTTTAAAACTCTATGTGGAAGTTCAGGAAAAGATCAAGGCTTCTCGCCTTATCAGCCAACGACGTTACAATTTACGTAGGCGACCAGTCGAATATACACCTGGACAGAGAGTTTGGCGTAAAAATAAAAGTCTCTCGGATGCCACGAAATACTACAGTGCCAAATTAGCACCAACATACTTAGGACCTTTTATTATTAAAAGGAAGACTGGTACTTGCACATATGAGCTTCAAGATCAGACCGGTCAAAATAAAGGTGTTTGGCATGTACAGGACCTCAAGTTGTACAATCCGTCGATTGCAAGTGAGAGTTCGGACAATGAATAAATTGAGTTATTTATCTTTACTTATCTTTTCTTTTACTTCATTACTTTAAACTTTATTAATTTCTTTTGTGTGTGAGTAACGAATAAAGGTTCGCTTCTTTCTTTTTTTTTGTTCCAAATATTTTTACATCACCTCCAGCGGACGTGGAGTTCTAATGAAGTTCGGTTTCTGTCTCGGCGTGAAACTTGACAGGCCGAATGTAGTTGGTTAGAAATACTCCGCACGGCGTACCCGTGATAGTAGAAATCATATCAAGAGTACGGAGACAGACCAATCGCCTTCAGCCGGTTTGTGTCGTTAGTAGTAAATCAGGCCCTCAGCGGTTTACTACAATGGGTATCTGAGGAGGTAACCTTCAGTTGGCTTCTCGCTTCACTTGTAAATGTTGTGGCAAACCTGTTATATGAATCTTCGCCTTCAGTATCTTCGGTATATCATTAGCTTTTTCGTAGATTTTTTGGTACAATAGTTTCTTGCTTATCGATTATGTCTTTAGGTTGCCACTTCAGCATTTAACATTTTATAGTATTAGCTTTATGACGTTCATTTAGTAGAACCTTTATTCTTGCTTGTTTCTTCCCTAATGTTTTTATTTACTTTATTACTTAATTGAAGGTCACTCAATTCAGGCTTTGGTCGTGTATGCTGTTGTCTTGGCGTGAAACAAGACAGGAGTGGGTACGACTTTATTTTTCTCTAGGAGTTGACTTTCTTTTCGTCTTTTAGGTTTTACTTTTCGTTATTTTTCTTCCTTTCATTCTATCTTTACTTACGATTTCAGTACCTACCGATTTTGACTTGATTCCTTGGAAATTTGGCTTTGCCGGATTTTCTTTAGTGATTACCCTGATTTGGACTTAGTATTTTACTTTTACCTTGATTTGTCTCTTTAGTTATTTGGTTAGCTTGGATGGATTGGCTAACGCCGGTTGATCCTTGCTGTCGCTCGTCTTGGAGACGTTATTTATTTATGATGACCTTTTTTTTTGGTGCTTCGTTCTTCCTTTTAGTTTTAGTGGTAGGTTTTCGTTGTAATTTTTTTTGTAAACCGTGTTGAGTACGGGATATTTGCAACGAGAACGTAATTTCTCTCTCTGTTTTTGCTTGATTTGCGTTGTTGTTATATTTGCTCGATTTACTTTGTTGGATTTTGAGTTATTTTTGATTGATGTACGTTGCTTTCTAGATAGAGTGAGATTACCCATTTGGGGATTTAAGCCGCTGTTGGAACTGAATTGCAAGTAACGGAGTAATTTCGTTATTGATGTCGCTCAGATGCGATTTATTGATTATTGATTGATTTTGACTTCGTCTTTTAGACGCTTTATACTTACCGATTTTGTCCTGGTTCGGGTATAGCCCGACTTTATATTTACCGATTTTGTCCTATTTATATACAGCCTTCTTTTTTTTTTGCTATAGAAAAGGCTGAGGGGCCGTTGGTGCCCCTGGATGACGCTTTGCCGTCTTTTGTGGAATGTTCGTTCTGCTGAAGGCAGATTTGCGGGCAGAGTTGTATTGTGGGGGGTGGCTGTCTGACCCCTGATTCAGTCTGTACATCGATGCAGCACAGGGGAGGGCGAAACTACTGCGTATGACCTCGTCCGCAGGTCTCGTGTGATACGCCAGGCCAGGAGCAGAGCCGCCTTTCGGAACACCCTAATTAAATTTTCCGTTGAAGGCTGTGATACATTTAGTTGTCATCGACACGTTTGTATCTTTTAGTTTAGTGTGTACTAAAACATACTCCCTTTGATTGGTGGAACATCTGGGTTACAACTGTTATTTTTTTTTGTTGATATTGATTATCTTTAGTTTTCCACCTTTCAAGTACTGCTGTGTATTTGCTTTCCTTGGGTCTTTCTTGTGGGTGCGAGGTTGTGCCGCGAGTTTGTTTGCATGAGGTTAGTACACGAGGTTCGCCAAGTCACATTTGGTTGCAACGCAATGCTAACTTAAGTCCGATATCCATCAAGTTCGCTTTTTTGACCTCTATACCATACAAACAGCTCGGGGTTGCATCCTTTCCTCTCTCGGAGTCTCCGTGGGTCGACAGCTGCGCAACAGTGCTTGAAATGATTTTTGGTTTCTATTATTTTTATTGTATTGCTTTTAGTGATTGATTGCTATATTTTAGTGGCTACGTCAGTAGCGTCAATTTTTTTTTTTTTGGTCTAGGAGTTGATTGATAACTCGTGTGATTATTTTGTACATATAACTGATATATGATTCCGTATTTAGAGTTAGCTTACCTATCTGAATATTTCTGTTAACTTCATTGGATTATACATAACTGGGTACCTTGTGTTCTCTTGTGCTGGCGCGAGTATAAAATTTTTTTTTTGTGTGTTTGGTTATTACTTAGTTGAATTATCGTCGTAAAACTTCTTAGTGGAAGTTTTTCTCCTGCCGAAGAAGAGGGGAGTTGTAACGGTTTAATTTTAGTACTAGGGGTTAAAGCCTATTTTTGCTAAGGTGTGAGAAATAATCATTAAGGTAGTACAATGTGCTCTATGAAAAACCATTAGTATGTGATGAATTGAAACAAACCAAAATTTTATTTAAAGTTTATTATTATGTCGCCTTCACCTTTTTGTCAAGAACCTTTCAACATATTTGTTTTGCTGTTTATTAAATGTACATAGATATTTATAAAACATTTTACTAGTAAAAATAAGGCTATACATATATATATATTACTCGTATCATTGTACTGTTACATAACTCTCTCTCTCGGTGTTTAGAGGTTGCTTTCCTTTCTTATGACATTTGTTGATTACCTGGTTCCTCCTTTATTTTTTTGCAATGCCGTTACCTCGAGTGGCTGATCCAGCTTGTGTTGTACCTAAAATAAAGATAACTATTTGAATTCTATGACTGCAGACTGAGATCTTAGGTAATTTTGCCTTCGATGGTACGTAAGGTTATATAGGTATGTAAGAGTTGTTAAAACGGTCTCTGGCTGCGAATGCCTGGTTAATAAAGCAGATCCTTACCTTATCTTTCATCTTGATTCCATATCTCCCTTGGCTTAGGGGTTGAAAGTCGATTTTTCTCCCTTGTTAAATGGCAGACCGTGTCCTAAGTTAGTAGCCTAAAAACAGTCAGCTACAGACGGTGTAAATAGAGTAAGTTATAGGACTTACCGCTATGGTCGTGTCAAATACATTTTCGTGGGAAATACAGTGGATTTTCCGTATTATATTTTCCTTTGTTTGGTTCTAGAATGGTGTGACAATCTGATCGTTAGGGACATTTCACTGTGTTGGTTATAAATAAACACTGTTCCTTTAATTTATATAAATAGAAGTGGGCGTCACTATCGATTTTAATCTCTTCGATCGACCTAACTTATTGATATTGTATTGACTGCTATCGGATGATTTTTACCAGCCAATTGCATTGTATTGAAATCTGTTTATCGTTATGTAATGTAGGAGCCACTTGGGTGTTTATTTAAAGCTGGTAATTGGTGTAAAGTCATTTAGTTTCTAGGTTGACATCTATCGACCTTTGCGAGATCGATTATATCGCTTATTCCTTAGATGTGGGAAATATTTATCTGATGTACCGTTGGTTGTATACGGGTGACCGTGTTTGGTAATAATTTATATTGCCCATGTATTAGTTAATTAAAAACAAATTTCTTTAGTTTCACCGTCGCGCAGGAGGGGGTACAAGGGTAACCCAGGATTCTATTGTCTCCGCTCTTTGGTTATTTTATTATTTGTACGGGTTCGCTTCGGCTAGGTTAGTTCATTAGGTTTTTGTGTAGGTACGAGGTTTTGAATTCTAGCGCCCTTTTTATTGACAGGAAGCTTTCTATTTTGTTGGTAGGATTGCAGCTCTTCCGGGAGGTCGTGCGCGATTGTTACGGCCTTCCTTAGTAACTTACTGACTTGTCTCCGTCGTGAAAGCGTGTGTCCAGCCAATTTTTTTTACACGTGAGTGGATTTTGGACACCGTTTTCTTATTAAAGCTTTTAAATTGCTTTGGTTTAGTATAGTCTTGGATTGAAAGCTTTTTTACGGCATAGCCGGATTTTAAAGCGACGGAGTGCAAGTCAGGAAACGTAAAAACGTGTGAGACCCCATCGTCATCGGGTAAGTTTAATCATTTTATGTTTGAAATCAATTGCAGTCACTTTAATTTTGCTCTTATTTGTAAATAAAATATATTATCATCTTACGTTAATATTTAAAACCTTAAATTTTTGGTCAAAACCCATGTATTTTTTTTTTTTATGCTTTCTGTTATCGATATCTATTTATGTCGCTAGAATTTTTCGATACCTTAGTGCCCATTGTACTTACAAAATGCACGTTTTTCAAGCCTATCCTTTTTTTATTCTATTGTCATTGTTATTTTATTGTCAAAAAAAAAGGAACTCATCCGAACCGAACCGCGTGGCCTTAAGCCTGCATGTTGTAAGTTAATGCCTAGTTTTTATTTCTTTGTGTCGCTATTAATTTAATCTAATTTCAATAATTTATAATGTGCTTAATTAGCCGAATATAATTTTGTACTTTTTCTGGTTAATTGCTAAGTTTTACATGTGTTTACTGCAATTGTTGGATATGGTTTAATTAATTTTTATTTGATTGATAATTATGTATTATTTGCTTTAATTGATTTAAATGGCCGACATTGTGCAGCTGTTTTTTTTTGGTATTGCTGAATTGAAGTAAATAACTGTAGTTTTCGGGTTTTTCGGGATTACGTGGTTTTAATATTTTTCTGGGGAATTTATTCAGGGTTGTAAAACTGTAAAATTATTGTTGAATAGGTTTGATAATTAAATAACATTATTTTCTGGGATTTTTGTAATTATGTGGGAATAATATTTTTATGGGTCGCTTATTCAGGGTTTGAAAGGGGATTTTATTTGGAGTCATTGGCACCCCATGTCGGCGTGTGGGCGGCGCATGCGCAGTTACTGTATTGCGATTTAGCATATATATCTCTAAGTTCAAGTGGGAAATTACTTTGCAATTATTTTTTTTTATTAATCTGAAAGTTGGGATTTCAATTTTGATCATGCGCGTGGCGCATGCGCACTAACTACTTTTTCTACAAACCAGTGGTTTTAATTTAGTGAGTTTCCTGCTTGGCTTAGATGAAGTTCTTTTAATTTTATTCGTCATCCTGAGCATGCGCAGTGCCCTCACGTCGATATTTTTGTTAATTAATGGCTGCAGAAGGGTTACGGCACACCCTGTGAGGTGCGCAGACAATTTTAGACGCATGCGCGTGGCGCATGCGCAGTAATAATTTTTCTAAATTTTGGGTTTTTCTGTATTATTAGGGTGGTTGCACAGTGTTGGTCCATTTATCTAATCATTTGGGCCTTCAGCCATTCATTAAATTCGAATTTTATGCAAATATTGCCGTTGTGCTGATGCGCCTGTTTCATTTCTTAGGGTCCTTATACCGGGGCGCTTCTACCTAGCTCCTTCTACCTGAGCGCTTCGACCTAGCTCTTATACTTGGGCGCTACTGCTCTAATCTGGGGTGTACCCAGAGGTGCCTACCGCTAGAGCCGACCACTAGCTTGCCGTCCTGGGGTGTACCCATGGTCGCCCGACAGGCATAGAACCTAAGGATTGGTAACGTACCGGCAGAGGCGTTAAGTGTAAATTGGCCGTAGGGTTTTTAAAGTTTTTTTTTTTTGGTCATTGACCCATTTATAAAGATACAATAATTGTTGTCACCGCCGCAGGGCTTATGTACATATTTGTGGGTTTTGATATAAACTGTAAATTTATCTGAATTAATTTTTCCTGGGCGTCAAACCCCAACATTGCTCTCTTCGAAAAATAAATGTAACTAGTGTGTTCGTAAAATTTTCTAGTTTTATTTGAGACGTCCCACAACACCCCTTCGTAATTTGCTTTTCTTCTTTTTAATTTTTTTTTTATTCATTATTAAGTTCAGTGGAGAGTGAGGTCCCACCGAGATCGCGGAGGCTTCCGTTTTGGCCTGGCTACAAAACGGTGGCGCCCCTTATTACCCCCCCTACTCTTCGGCATTTGAGCTAGGGCATTTGCTCGCTCTCTCAAGGCCTCTCACCCTCGGCTGAACTTTGTTGCTGTTAATTCCTTTTTTTTTTTTTTTTTAATTAAAATTAAATTCGTTTTTTTTTAATCTTTGGGCAAATAAAAGCGTAGCAATGTTATATTAATATAAATCCCAAGTGGATAATATGGCTATTACCCGAGCCATTAGATACCTTAATATTAAAATGTAATTTCTATGATTATTATTACACCGTTGCTATTTGCCTCACTAAATATGTTTTTATAGCTAAGTATTTTTGCATTTTTGTGTTACAGCATAATATGGCAGGCGCCATTTTCAATTGCTTATATCTTAAAAACTAATAAATTTAGACATAGGGAAGCACAAACAAAAAATATTTAGAAAATTAAGATAATTTTGGAAATTAGATTTAAAAGGGGGAGTGCATTAATATTATTGGAGAAATTTGTATTTGAATACCAATGTTTGCAGTACTTCAGGTTAAACCGGAAGAGAAATAGTTGTGACTCACTCATACAGAATACCAAAAAAGAAGTAAAAGAATAGTATTACATTTTAACATTATTTGTTCGTTTCTTGTAAAAACAATAGAACGTGTGGCTAATTTGACAATTTCCAACGCCATTTTCTCGGAAAATATCGGTATAGGATATGAAACATGTCTTTTGCTTGGAATTCTTCGTAGAATTTATATTGTAATGTACTTGTGCTTGCGTGCTAATAGGTAGTAGGTGATAAAGATATATATACTGATAATCTGTAAAATGGTAAAAAAATTCTAAAAAAAGGATATAATTATTTTTGTTTAAACTTTGGCAGCTTTATAGTTCATCGTCCCCAAATAATATAAGAAATTTTGCCTTTAATCGAGCCGTGCGATCATCATCTATAGTGGGAAAAAATTGTTGGGGCCCTTTAAATGTGGGTGTGACAGGAAGGCCTGTTTCCTTCTGTACCTTTATATCTGTGATTACTAAATTTATTTTTTCGAGTCTTTTTCGTTCTCGTTGATTTTTATTCAATTTTTTGCGGGCCATTAATCCTCAGGTGCATAAATAACTATTTGACTTAGAAGAAAGTGATTTTTGCAAGTGCCTTTAATGCAGAGTGTATTATTTCCGCCAGCGGGTAACTGGCACAAAAATAAAAATCTGTATACTGCTGCCGATAGAAACTCTAAAACCCCGCCAGCGTGAACTAGGCACAAGGTAGAATTTAATATCAGTCACAGAATAGCAACCAAGATAGCAATCTTAGCTTCGCCAGCGTTAACGGGCACAAAGTAAGATTACTACCGGTACACGTCTGTATAGTACTAATCTCGCCAGCGTGAACTGGCACGAGACAGGACCATGTCAAACTTTTTATGAGAATAGCAATCAAGATAGCAATCTTAGCTTCGCCAGCGTTAACGGGCACAAAGTAAGATTACTACCGGTACACGTCTGTACAGTACTAATCTCGCCAGCGTGAACTGGCACGAGACAGGACTATGTCAAACTTTTTATGAGAATATAACCTTTTTCTTTAAAAAAAAAATGCCCTAAAATTTAATGATCATACGAAGTATTTAATATTATAAAAAAATTCACAACGAGAATGAACCAGAAAATCTTTTTAAAATTTTTTTTTAAAAGTACAAAAAAAATAGGAATAGACCAGTATGCAATATTAGCAACTTTTGACTATCGAGCAGGAAAAGTTGAAAGAATTTAAGCGAAAAACAGAATTGCACAGCCATGCAACAATTCAAGAGGATGCTGACTATCATTTTCTAATGAGCTTACTACCCTATTTAAGAAAAGTTCTTGAAGAAAGAAAAATGGATGTAAGAATAAAATTACAACAGGTGTTTAGTGATGAAGAGAAACTTGCAAGGCAACAAATTTCATCCCGCAATTGCAATTCAACGAATGCATCTCGTTTTAATAGTCGCCCATCAGCAGAACTTCCGCAAGACTACATGGGAAATTATGCTAACCCTTCAGGATTTGTTACCCTTTCTAGGCCAAGCAGTACACAAAGTTCTCAACACTCAATGGAAAATTATACTAGCTCTTCAGGATTGATGACTCTTTCTAGGCCAAGTAGTGTACAAAGTTCTGAATACCACTTGGAAAATTATGGTAGCCCTTCAGAATTGACGACCCTTTCTGGGGGTAGTGGACAAAGTTCTCAAAAGCCGCAGTATAAAGACTTAGCTTCATTTTTTGAAAATACCAACCCTCAGGAGTAAGCCTTTCCGGATTTATATATTTTGTTAACTTTGTATTAAAAGAGGTATCCAAATAACTGAATATTAAAATTAAGTACAGACATAAAAATAAAGTGAAACTTACCTTAATGTTAGCATCAGTCTTTCTTTAGCAGATATACATTCGCCAAAATTTGATTGCTTTGTAATCATTTCTTCGATTCCTTTTAGAATGTAGTTAAACGTCGCTGGTAACATTCTAAAGTACTCGAAAAATTTATTTGGTTGCTCTAACAGGTCTTGAAATAACGTGTGATATTCTCCCTTAATTGGTCTTGAAGAAAATAGTTTATTCACGCGTTCTGTTTTGCCGATCATAAATAGTATTTTTAAAAAAGGGCTTTCTAAAAATTGCAAATCATGTGCTAATTTCTCAGTTTCAGCCATATTTCAATATCTCGACAATACAGAGTTCGTATGCACTATAACCACCGTCATCTGACCAACAATTCTGACTTGCTCGTCAGAACGATAATTCGTCAGAACACGCATCCACTATAACCGTAGCCTAAGAGTTTAAGAAGATAAACAGAAATCTACTATGCCTTCAGGTAGCTTTTATACAGCGGAGAAGGGTTCAATGCATAATTTTCAATGTCAGTAGGTTTGGGAAATAAAACATTCAAATCCACAAAATCGGTCGTGTTTATCAGATTTAAATATAATTTATAAATATTTGTCCTTAACTTAACATCTAAACTAAAAAAATAATCATCCGGCAATGGTATCCTATCTAAGAAAGTTTATGCGGAATTAAATTATTGGCCTCCTACTAGAAATAAATAAAGTTCAAATAGAATTAAATTACTTAATATTTAAAATAAAACCAAAATAAATCTAAATTCAAAATAGCTTGGCTCGTATTCGGTTCAGATAATGCGTCTCCAGAATCTGCTTCTCAGCGGTACCTACGGTAAGATGATAGAACAAATAGGCGTATTCGGTCTATGATTAAAAGGAACCTAAATGGTAAAACATGCGTAGAATAGGCGTGCTAAAGCGAGCAAAGCAAACATCGTATTATATAGCAATAAAGCAGTGGTCAAGCGGTTAAAACAATCGGTTACGGTAAAAATCGGTCAGTATGAATAAAAGCCAGTCCAACAATTTTACAGTGCGGTAATGGTAAGAACTACTAAGCGGTGAAATGAAAATACAATGGGTTGCCCTAATTTTATGTCTCAACTCGCGTAAATATCTTTAGTTTATTTTAACCGGTCAAACTACTCGTATAGATAACGGGGTAAAATAAATAAATCCTTTCTAAAAAAAAAATAATTAGCTTCAGGTATCTATATGTTCAAATATTCTGGATATAGGTTCGCGTGAACAAGTCTGGTCTGAAAATATTTCCCCTTCCTTTTTTTTTATAATGCTTAGATACGGAATTAATTTTTGCCCTCATGAGTCTGATGTAACCACCAAGGTTCCCGGAGCATCGGAAACAAAAGACTCTTAAAAAAATAACAACCTTTGTAAAATTATAAAACCCCCTTGAGTCCCGATGTGACCACCGAGGTTCCTGATGTAAACATAAAATCCCATGAATCGTTCAACAGGTTGATCATTTACAACGTAACGAAAAATGACGGATAATTGTGAATGACAGCTAATGTCGGTTGTTTCATCAACTTGCCAGGAAAAACACAAAGAATTTAAAATTTCGTCCTCAATTTTCTTATTTACAACAAAAGCAATTGAATCAATTAATTCGTTTTGAATAGTTTTAGATGTCCCAGAAAAAAACGATCTATTATCATTATCATTTTCTAAAAATGTTTTTAAATTTGTGTCATATTTGCTAAGAAGAATAACTAGCTCTTTAAAATTCCCGCGATTTAAAGATTAATTAGATTCATCATGCCCCCTAAAGGGTAACTCTTGCATACAGAGATGTTATGTAATATCTATCAGACTTTTCAAGATTTGTCGATTCTCTTTAACCCTGGCATTAAAATTTTCAATTTCCGTTTTACGCGCATTATCTATGGCTGTGGCGACATTTTGCCTTTGTTTTCTCATGAGAGTAAGCTTGCAATTCGAAGAAATATGTTGGTTACTTTTATTGTGTAGTAAAAGACCACGAGACAAGTTTTATAAATCGCTATAACCACATTTTGACCAAACTTTGTCGCTATTATTTGTTACAAACAGAATACACGACCAGCAAAATAATTTGTTAAACGTTACACCAGCAGTAAGCCAGTCGTACTTTTCGCACCAAGTGTTTTGAAAACTCCGATTTGATTTCCCCACCCCACCGATAGTAACAAGACGTTTACTTGAATTTGAAACAGGTCGCTTTACTTCTTTTACTATGTACAATTTATCTTCATAGGAATTACTTGAAAAATTATGCTCATTTACTAAAAAACTAACAAGATTACAAGTAGGATTGCGAATGTTTACATTTACCTGGGGAAATTGTGACGCTGTGCTAGGTCCCGCTAAATCCATTTTTCGCTAATAAGCACAAAACAAATAAACTAATAAGTAATAAAAGTAATGTAATATTAATATCTTAGAAAAATCACTGCCCACGCACTATGCACTCTCTCTAAACTCTAAACTTTCAACGGACAACCTGTTAATCTTGAAATAGCATGTCGCCAAATACCGGCGCGTCGGCGTTGCATCTAATAGAATAGTCGCGTCGCTGTCGCATTAAATTTACATTAGGCTTGCCTCAAAAGAATGTTTTTATGCGCTACTTAAAGCTAGATTTGATTGGACTATTACGGTATCATACAGCACATTAGATATTTTCAGTAATACGCTAGACAAGGAAGCGCGAGGCACGTCAGGCCGGGCCTCTATACCGCATGCAGAAATGAGATGGATGATATAAGAACAAAACACGCAACGGACAATGAAAGACAAGGAAGCGCGAGGCCGGCCTGTCTCTACCATATACGACCGCATGCAGAAATGAGATGGATGATATTTCTAGCGAAGTGCGTTAAGATTGACGGCAGGCCCGTATTTTACTGATTTATTATGAAGCCAAATATTAATTCCAATGAATATATATTTATGCAAATAGTAAAATAATATAAATTTGTAATTTATTTAATTTGCAAAATTATTGGTGAGGCACTGTCTCACCTGCCTAATAGGAGAAGCCGCCACTGGAACTCCTCAAAAGTATTTTTTAACTGTCCGGTGCTTTTTACCATTTCAAAAAAATTATGTAAGGATTCCTTTTTCCGTATAGAATCATATATGTGTGTTGCCATTAACTTTGAATCATTTAATGTGTAAATCATGTCGCAATTGCATTCGGTTAGCGATTTTTGAAATAACGGGATTAATATTCTCATTAAACTCTCATAAGTTATCTTGTGAGCTCTTACACCCTTGTTCCACTTTTTTCCACTTAAAATTCCACCAACCGTAGATTGTCCATATAAACCCGATTCTAGCCAGACGTCGTTTAATCCTGATTCTGCCATATGTTGTCCAATCAGTTTTAAGAAATTGAGCATAATGTGGAAACCACCTAAACCAATGACAAAATTTTCACATTCCTGAGGTCGAAGCCACTGTAGTTGTTTTGCTTTATAATAGAGGGCTTGGTCAAATGTTATTATGGTATACTGCATATCCAGATTTTTGCAATTTGATTGCATCTTGTCATAGTTGTCCATATTGTGTCATATTCAGAGGAAACATAGGGTAATAAAGGTAAATAACCATAAGTTGTGATGAATGCATCCTGATCCTGATGAAGCAATTTTCCGAAACCTGACCACTGAGGCACCACAATTCCCTCTTCACTTGCGTCGTAATTTACTGCTCTACACAAAGTCCATATTATGTTATATGAAAACATGAAGTTCCATCCTCATCATTGTTCTGTAAAATAAAATTCTTATTTGTTACAAGAGGCAATATTTTATTTGATGTTACATTAATTTTATCCAATTTATGAAAACTCTTCAGAATCTCCAATTTCTGACGGTAAGGTAAAATTTTTAATATTTTAGGTGCTTCTTTATTAGTTAGTCCTTTTTGGAAAGCTACAATTTGATTTCCATGAAAGGTCGGAGATTTATCAAGCGTTTCTTCTAGAATATCGATATTGTCTGCCGCAAATTGTATAAATCGATCTGGCACTAACTGCCATGGAATACAACAGTTGTCGTTGTTTAAAAAGCGTGAAATCTCTTCTTGTCATATGCTGTTTCTCAGTCTTAATACGAAAACTTTATACGAAACACAGTGACCACAAGAGTGCAATATTTCTACCAGCTTTTTAGATCTTGTTTCCTGATGTATAGAGATTCCTAACCCAATATGTTTTGAAGTAAATTTTTGGCCTTTAAAACGGTTATAAATATTGTCCTGGCATATGTTCACAACATTAATACTATCGAAGTCTCTGTCGTCAGAAATTAATGAACTAATAATCCATAGCAAAGCCTCAGGTATATATTTTTTGTAATTGGTAATACTTAAATCGATACAATCTGAAAGATTGAGTATTTGGTCCATTTGAGACTGGATATCTCCACATATTTTATGGATTTGAGATAATTCAGATACACCGGTAAATACTGAAGAAGTGGATGAACTCGTGGCTTCTACGTAACCATGAACCGTTGTAGATTTGTCAATAGCAGGTATCAGTACTGAAGGACTATTTGCTTTTTTGGATTTTATAATTTCAATTTGTGAACCAAATCGGTCTCTCAATGATAGCATAATTCGTCGTTTCGATTTAACATCCCCAAGTTCTTTGTAACGATTATATATAGAAGAACTAGAAAAACCTTTTCCATTTTTAATTCCCTTTTCAACAAACGCGAAAATATTTTGCAGGTGTGTATCAAGAACACTTTGATCTCGACATCTCATCTACGTCAACGTCATGTTGCACAGATTTCTTGTGTACTTTTTTTAATTCCATAGTTAAACAATTAGGATGGTATTTTAATTCCATAGCTATTAAATCATTTGACCCTATTCTCTGCATAACAATAGGCGATAAAAGAGCAATATTTCGTATTTTTCATGAATGTCAAAAAAGTCTTTTCGGTTGCATTGATTAACAACCCCCCCTATTTCGACAGATTATACACAAGGCCCCTCTTACATTAAGTTTCACATGGGTATCAATATCGCTTTCCGAACTACTGGTGTCTGTGATTTCCATTATTTCATAACTTTTCAGCTAAAACAACGTGAAATAAAAATTAATTAATTTATAGTAGGTAATTATAAACATAATGTAAAACTCACCTTTTTAAATATCTGGTATTTTCGATACACTATTAGCTGCAAAAATTCGTTCGCACTTAAGGTAGTATCAGACACAGCTACTTTTGTTGTGCAGTTTTTTTGCAGTAGCTGCAAAAGTTGCGTCCAGTGTTCACACACCAACAGAAAGTAGCCCAAAACGCGCAGTTTTTATGCTGCAGCTACCTACAAAAGTTGCAGGTCGAGACTACAAGTTTACATAAAGTTCACACCAAAGCGCTACTTTTGCGACATATTTTGGTTGCTGCAGCCTTGCAGGTCAGCGTTCAACACCACAGCTCAGTTCGTTCGTGTACGTTTTGGGCGACGCCGACGGTTTCGATTTTTAAAAAAATGGATGATGAAACAATAGTAGCGGCGGCATTTTTATATGTGACTTTGGCGGCGAAGCAAAGGCGGCGAAAGAAAAAAACGAGAGTGTGGGTCAGGGAATGGATAAAAAAGCGCGAACAGTTGGGTGCATTTAATAATTTACTTACTGAATTGCACGCTCAAGACGAGTGGCACTTTAAAAATTTCCTGCGTATGAAAAAAGTGGATTTTAACTACATCTTAGAAAAAGTAAGTCCGCGAATTCGGAAACAAGATACTAGAATGAGACAAGCTATTACACCAAATGAACGCCTTATTATAACTTTACGATATTTGGCTACAGGTACGTTTTAATTTGTGTTTGTTTTAATGCAGATGTTAATTGAGAAAATAATTTTCAGGTGACAGCTATAGGTCGCTTATGTATCTTTTTCGAGTACCTGCCAACACAATTTCGTTGATTATACCAGAGGTGTGTCAGGCAATTTATGATGTTTTAAAAGATGAATGTTTAAAGGTAAGTCAACTGATTTTTATTATAAAATTTTACAAAACCGTTCATAACTCTATAGTACTAGAAAAACAAAGCAAACTGTAGAAAATAAAAAAAAAATCATTGTAATGATGGTACATTCAAAAAACCCTGGTGTGTTACTGGTTGTGTTCTGTACCTGATGGTGAAGAGAGTGTACTTGCGAGATTAATGAGGTATGGAAGGCTTGGTTCCCCTGAATACTCTAGAGAGACTTGTAACGGCTGGTCAGGATGATACTGCGGTGAGGTGGCTTCTGAAGATCGATGTTCGAAATCCAAAGAGGCTGACGAAGTTGATGGTGGAGATGGTTGTGGAAATCGTCTGGTCGTATACTCACAACTAATGTCCAAAATAGATTTTTGAATTGCATTTTTCAGTTTTAGTTGCAAATCGGGCGCAGTTTCAAGTGATCGGAGCTCGTTTCCTACATTGTCGCCAAATGTGCACCATTCATCTCGGGGCTTAGCTTGACCTATAATTGAGAGGCATCGATTCATAGCTTCTTTCTCCTCAAGTTCAGAAATGGTCAGTTTTTTGCGTTTTATATTTTGTCGACTATTGCTAGATGGTGTTCGTGTTGCTGGTGCCTCTTCTGTTACCTCTTGTATATCGGAGGTACTTTGTGATTGTAGCGATGTAGCCCTATTGTCGATTACTGAACTCCAATCGCTTACAGATTCATTTATAGTTTCTACACTTGAACTAGCTGCATCATGTATGTCAATTTCACTGTCCTGCAATAGAAAATAATTTAATTAAAATTTTTATTTATATTAAATAATGTTATTTTAAGTTCTAACAACGTATTTCTTATTTTTACAGACGCCGAATACAGAAGCAGAATGGGACAAAATTGCTGATGACTTTATGTACAAATGGAATTTTCCCAACTGCCTGGGAGCTATCGACGGGAAACATGTGAACCTGAAGGCACCAGCAAATAGTGGAAGTTTGAATTTTAATTACAAACACGCACACAGCATTGTTCTGCTTGGATTAGCCGATGCTAATTATCGATTCACCTATATCAACGTTGGATCCGCTGGCCGTAATTCAGACGGTGGTGTTTACCAAAATTCCCGACTATCAGATGCACTCGAAAATAATTCAGTAAACATTCCACAGCCAAAACCATTGCCAGGTCGACAGCAGCGTGTGCCGTACGTTGTGGTTGCAGACGATGCATTTGCGTTAAAACCATATCTGCTAAAACCATTTGCTTTTAAATCTGAAGGTGTTGCCGAAAGAATTTTTAATTACTGGCTCTTTCGTGCTAGACGAATAATCGAAAATGTATTTGGTATCCTATCTGCACGTTTTCGGGTTCTACGAAGAAGTGTGGAACTATCTGAACAAAAAGTTACGCAAATTGTTTGCGCCGTTTGTGTACTACACAATTTTATAATGTCTCGCACACAGTCTGCGTCAGTATATGCCCCAAATGGAACTTTTGATTGCGAAGATGAGGATGGTAACATCACCCTTGGTAATTGGCGTAACGAAGTTGATGCTCCTCTACAAGGATTGCAAACGAACAATACATCCAGAAACGCAAGTGTTTTGGCAAAGAACGTTAGAGTAGAATTTCGGAATTATTTTTGTCGTGAAGGGGAGGTTCCTTGGCAACGCAATTACATTTAAAACTATAAAATATATCGACATGTAAACATTCAGATATTTAGAGTACCTACCTATTCAATAAACATTTACTTACCATTGAATCTGTTGTTACGTTTCTGTCGTTGTTGCAAAACATGAATTGCAACATGTTGTAAAATTCCCATTTGGTTTTGTACGTCTCGTCTGCGCCGCAACCAGATTTGGAACTTTTCATTTTCGAGCGTTCTTTCGAATATTGTGCTCGTAACATATGTATTTTCTTCTTTACATCTTCATCGAGCATGTTAAATTCGAAAGAAATTTCCGAAATAGCTGCTCGTCTTTTTGTTTGGTTATGATACAATGTGTATTGCTGCGCAACAAAAGTTATACTACTACTACTACTATACTGATACTACCTTTACAATAATTTAACTTATAATCTCATCGGCTGCAAACAATATAATAAACAGGTTATATAATAGATGCGCGAAAAGCGAGAGGGAGCTACGGAGAAAAGTGAAATGCAAGAGTACTTGAGCATCGCGAGAGCGGGCCGTCGCGGCTAGAAGAAAATTACTTTTTTTACATTTAATTCAATATTTCCATTAAAATTTAAGTAAAAAAAAAATTCTTGCACCTGTGTATTCTAGATACATGGGGCACACTTTTGGCAAGAATAAAAATTTTTGATTTGAGCCTCCATTTCGGAGATAATGCGAGGTGAATGCAAAAATTAGTATGTTTCAATCAGATTTTGCCCAGGTTCAAACGTAGATATTTTAATTTTTAGATTTATTTTGCCGTAAGGGCCAATGTATTCTGCTTATTTCAAACAATGATAAAAAATATAATTTGTAGAAAAGAGTCGATAAGTTTTATATGAGAACATTCATAAATTAATTTTCTATACGTTCATAAAATAATCTAAATTTTTAGATATACTGCCCTTTTGCCCGTTCTGATTTTGTATTACCCTGGGATTTTGAATTAATATAATAAAACCTTCATTCTGTGAATATTTCAGCTTGTAACCTCGACGCGCCCACAAAAGCCAAAATAAATTATAAGGAGTACTCTACTAGTAGTTCTCAAGCTGTGAATTTTTTTTGTCATTATAGGCCCAATACAGACGAAGCAACACGACATCAACACGATATCCAAGCAACATGTCGCTTGAATGTTGCCGAAGTGTGTCGGTATCCAGACAAGGCGGTACGACATGAGATATTATTGGAACACAAAACAAATTGCCAGTATTTAAAAAGATGTCCAGCAGCGAGGAAGACTCTAGTGAGGAAGAAGACATGCTTGTCTATTTATATTTAAGAAATCGGAGAAGAAGGAGACGACGAAAATATTGGGTACATCCTTATATCAGGAGAAACAAAAGGAGAAGACTGTTTATAGCAGCAAGAGAATTAAGGCAGAATGATAGAAAATTTCACGCCTTTTACAGGATGTCCAAAGAAAGTTTTCAAGAATTATTAAGAGTTGTGGCACCTTTTCTTCATAAACAAAATACAGTGATGAGAGAATGTATCAGTGCAGAGGAAAGGTTACTTATAACACTTAGGTAAGTAAAAAAAATATTTCAAGTTTTATTTTTATTTTTAAATATTTATAATAGTATTATAAAGTTATTGCGAGCTTAAAGGTGTTTCCAAAAGGTTTGATCGATATCAGATTGTTGTTCCCGTTCATATTCATTTGTTGGTGAAGTCATTCCAATCTGGGCCTGAGGGAAATTTCCAAATGGTCCATTATTAGCTGAAGATATTTCATTTGCACCTTGAAATGAATGGTGTGATGATCGAGAAACACTTCTTGCTGAAGAGTATGGGTAATTATTTGAGCCAGTGGAAGAAAGTGGGGTTGTTATTGTAGGTGGTCCTGAGTTTTTCTTTATGTTATCAAGTAAGTGCAGAACTTCTATCTGAAAGTGTCGCATTTGATCATTGGTTAGTGTTTTAATCTCAGGTAATAAGCTAAGCAAAAAATATTTTCTAGCAGTTTCTTTCTCATCAGTAGGAGCAAGTTTTTGTTTCGTGTTCTGCAAATACTCCAAAAATGATTTATCCACATTATCGTGCATGTTTTTTTTCCTTGTTGGTGTGGTGTACTGAGGGATCTTCGCCGTCTTTGAAGTAGTAGGGACAGAATCCTCTCTCTTTAAGTTATTAGTAAAAATCACTTCTGATCATGCAAGTGATGTTTCATCTTCATGGCTATTAGCGGTAGTCTCTTCCACTTCCAAAGATACTTGACTTTCTGAAGGATTTGGTGGTTCTTCAATATTTCCTGGTGATTCAGTTGTATTTATTGGCTTAACATAGGGCAGAATAAATAGCAAATAATCATGAAAATAGTATTGTTTCTTTGACTTTGCGGAGGAACCACTCGGGGCTGGCTTCAGGCTGCGTACAAACGCTGATCGAATGTTTTTCCACTTCTCTTTGCATTCTTGAACTGAAAAAAAATATTGCTTATTTATTATTTTATTATTATTATATATAGCTTCTTTTTGTTTCAGATACCTACGATCTGGTTGCACTTTCATGTCTTTGTCATTATATTTTCAAGTAGAACACAGTACTGTTGCAGAAATTATAACTGCCACAACATTACTTATATGGCAAAAACTGAAAGATGAGTACATGAAAATACCTGGCTGGCGACTGAATAAAAATGTTGACAAGCAACGTGTAGCCGCGATGTCGTATCCCTTTCATGTCGTATCGCCTCGTGTGAACACCTGTATTTAAATATATGGCGGCAACATTCAAGCGGCATGTTGCTCGGATATCGTGTTGATGTCGTGTTGCTTCGTCTGTATTGGGCCATAGATTACTGAGTCATGTGCATCTTATTTAGGTTTTCACATATTTTATGGAGAGCTAATTGCCTAGCTTGTGGTAAATATGACTATATAATTCGGGATGTTGTTCATAGAGAATTATTAAATTCATAATTAAGTCCCTACTCCAAACAAATTCACCACTAAAAAATAATGGGGCACTGCTAATAATACAATATAAATAAAATAAACAAAGATATGCAAATAAAATGCATTAAACTGCATACAATTTTACAAGTATTTATTATCATTATTGTAAAAAATAATTTTACAACATACCTGCTACACACTGGCTTCTTTTGCGACATATTATTTTTTTTATACTGCATTGCAATTAAAATTATATTTATAAACGAAAATACAACGCATACACTAAAATCTGAAATAAAGAACTTTTTTTGACCATAAAGGCTAACTTTTTGAGGTTAGCTTGCGATCAACAACAATGCATATTATTTTTTATATTTTTATGTTGGTATCTATCATTTTACACGAAAATTACGTGACATGTGACATAAAAATAGCGCCTGTTCTAATTCCGTGCAATGCAAAGAAAAATGCAAGAGCTGATTGCGAAGTCGCGAATGCATACAGGCAATTTTTGTATTACATTGCACGTGCAATTACCCAATGTAAGCACGCTATTAGTTACTGTATGAATGACGTTGTTGCAATGTTGCATAAGACGTCATCAGCCTTCAGTTATTCTGTCTACAATTCAACTAATTTAAAAAACTAGTCAGATATCGGACTGGTTGGCGATTCAACACAAGATTTCGTCGTGAAGGAAATCGAAGACTTCGATTGCTTAAACGTGCTAGACAGCGACGATGAACAGGCTATGGACGAATCCTGTGCCAAATTACTAACTGAAATAGAGAAGCATCAGGAGGACAAAATTAGTATATTAAGTGATGTCGTGAATAAACCAGTTCTTTCAACGAAACATGACAGTTGAAGATACTGCCGAAAACATCGCCGGTGGAGTCAAGGACTGTGTAGGCGCCAAAGCCAGTCGCTTTCCCCAGAAGCAATTATTTTAGATAGACCGATTTTCCGAATAATAGGGGGAAAAATAAAAAAAGCTGGAGTACCGCCACGACAGAGGAGGACGTCTTAAGCCAGAAAGAAGACGATGTGTTGGTTAACACAGGTTAAAAAAAAAGTGTGCATGGAAAAAACAATACGAAGATCGTGTGAATGGCTTAGAAATAATTAAAAGTGACATTAGAAATTAGAACTTAAGTGCGATTTAGTTAGATTATTTTTTCGTTTTTATTTAATTTAGAATAAGTGTTTATTTCGTTTAGTTTAGTACTTGTATTTTGCGTTTAAGAATTAGGTTAGTTAATTAAGATAATAAAGAATTCACTTTGTATATTATTATATATAGAGGGTGATTTCTAAGGTGATACTTTTTTTTCAACTGTGTATACAACTACTTAAACTAAACAACTTTCTCAAATAACTTTTTTTAAATAGCTCAAAAATAAAGGAGATATTTTTTCATACACATGAGCCATTTTTATTTTTAAACACTACCAAGCTAACTGAAATCTATCACGCGATGAACTGACAACCAATTGAGACTTCACTGCTTGGCATAAAAAAAAATAAACACCAACAAAAAAAATTATCAGCAGTCGTATCGTAGGCTTTTAACATTAGCATATCTCCTTTATTTTTGAGTTATTTAAAAAAAGTTATTTGAAACAGTTGTTTCTTTTAGTAGTTGTATACACAGTTGAAGAAAAAGTATCACCTTAAAAATCACCCTGTATATTAGCAGCTTCCAAATTGACTTCTGCAATACAAGAGGACTGAACTGAAACATCAATGCAGTCCATCAACATCTACAATCTTCCAAACCTCATGTACTCGCAGAAACAAAGGTCAGATAATCGACTAATACAGTCAGCTATTTATATCCTGGGTACAACTTCCATCACCGATTTAGGTGCAATTTTGGCCTTTGTCCGGAGTGATATTTCTTGTCAACGAGAGAAGACACTCGAGCCTAACGACTTTGATGCAATTTGATTTAAAATATCAACGCAGAAAATTATTAAATTTATCTGCTGCCTTTACCGGCCGCCAAGCGATACCCATTATAGAGACTTGTTCTCCTTACTTGCCAATACTATCGACTTTTTGCAAACCCACCATCCCAATTCCGAAATTGTTATTCTTGGCGACTATAACGTTCATAATGTCAACGGGCTCAGATACTCAAATACAACCTACGAGCAAGGTCGCCAAGCCGAATTCTTTGCCATTAGCTGTGGCCTCACCCAACTCGTGGGAAAACCAACTCGGATTCCAGACCGAGATGGTGTATTTGCTAGTTTGTTGGATCTTTTCCTAACTTCGAACACCGACTTGTACACTGTCACCGTAAGGCCTCCGTTAGGAACTTCTGATCACAACCTTATTTCGGCACTGAACAAACTACCAATTAGTGCGAAACAGCCTCCTAAACCACGCAAGATGTGACATTATACATCAGCTAAATGGGCTATTTTCGAACCTTTCCTTGGCGGAACGTTTGTCTTACCTCTGATGATCTATCCATCTGTGCTAGAGAGGATCGAAGGTTATCCTTACTGGCATGGAAGCCTTGATCCCTTTCTCAAAAAAGTGCCCTTTAAACGGCAAGCCTTGTTTACCAAAAATTGCGAAAAAAATTATTTCTACCGACAATGGCGTCAAAACCCTACCGCCGAAAATCGTACCATCTTTGTTGGCGCTCGAAATCAATGCAAACCAGCAATAAACCAAAGCAAAGAAGCACACAACTAGAGGATCAAAGACAAACTTTTTGAATGTCCTAACAGCTTAAAATCATTTTGGTCGGTAGCTAAGGCCGTCAGTCAGAACAAAGTCAACTATTCCACCTCTAACAAGTTCTGATGGTACCATTGCGACCAAAGCACAGGAAAAGGCAAACTTACTGACTGAACTATTCTGTTCACATTCAACTGATTTAATTTATAAAATATAAATTTTTTTAAATGGCACATCCTGTATGTTATTATTTTTTTCTGATAGGTTTTATAAAACTCTTCAACTTTTATTAAGTATGTCATATACCTATTTTTAATAGTTTGCGATTTATTTTGATAATTCTCATGTTTATCCATGACAAAACAAAAATGTAGGCATTGTTAAATTTTGAAATGTCAATTAAGCAAGTAAGAATAGGTTGTCGGTGGACCAATAATGTACTTTTTTTTATTTGGATACCTTTTGAGTGTGTCTAGGATAATTCCAGAGAATTTAAAATGTTTTTGTTTGTTAGCTGCGGTTAAATGTTGGACCTTCATCAGCCTAAATGGGTAACATTCTGATTTTTTTAAAGTTCTAATAATATTTTCTAAACTTTTCTGAAGATCTTTGCCACCATCTCCTATTGAATTAGCTGGATATTCTAGAATTGATAGTAGTAGCCTTGAACTATCATTGACCAGGCCTGCTCCAAACTACTCGAGAACATTGAGGAGGAGTAGCAAGGCGAGAAGCGACAAGCAATACCAAAAATCCATCTAATAAGTAATGTGGAATAAAAGAAGCTGACCCACCGCCATCAACTCTAATACTGACAGAGCTGTTAACGATGCCACCCAGTTGGGTGGTAGGAAACAAGGGAGAGATTGTGTATTAAAATATCTTCACACTCTACACATCCGGCATCGACCAGTACCGTTAATCTTAAGAGAAAAAGAAACAAGTTTGCAAAGGCGTCCAATATTCCAGAGTGCGTGGCGCAGTGTTTGCGGAGTTAAAAGTGCGAAACATACTTAAACTACGGGATGAACAAGAAAAAATGGTTGTGCGAAGAAGAAAGAAATGTACCTGAAAACAATTAGAATAATAACGATACAAATTTGGGAGTTTAAAAAAAAAAACGTAGTAGATAGTAAAAGTAGACTAGAATTCCTTATTAAATTTAGTTTAGGTTTAAGATTTTTCTATGTAATTATAGCAATGTGATATTTTTACTATACCAGTACCCAATGATTCTTTCCACATATTCATACAGTCAGTTTCTGTACTGCCATCTCGACCAATATGTCTGTTGTAATAATTTTTGGTAATCCCTTAAATATGTTCAATCGGATTGAACATACAGTGGTATGGAGGAAGCCGTATCATGTTTCATCCAAGAAAACGAATTGGTACAAGGATGCTTCTTTTTCTTTAACATATTCTTTCAAAAATACCAATCGTTTGAAAACTACATGAAAGTTCCATAAGCCCTCGCCTCGGTTCATCTTTTTTCCATCCGAAGCATATTTCCTTTAAGAAGCTTCTTAAAGAGTTAAGACAACCATCAAACAGTTGTCTGTCTTTTAATTTCTTACTTAAAGTTGTCAAAGTTACATTATGTTCTAAAAAAAGTTACAGCTGATGCATAACCAATGTAAAATATTAGTTTTTGAATAATACAACTTGTTTCATACACGGCAAAAAAAAAGTTGTAAAATGTATTACAAATGTAGACTTCTTTGCACCAAATTGTTTTACATATAGGGATAGTTACAATTTGTTGTAAATTACTCCATCATATTACTTCATCTCATTTAAATTATTTGCACAAAACTGTAAAAGGTCCTGCAAGTAGAAATTACAGTTGTAGTTCTGTAATATAAAAAATGATGTGCTAATTTTATTGAAAATAACATGTAAATATTTTTCCTATTTGGTGCTGTGAATTATTTACGCATGAAATGTAAGCGGGTGCAATAATATTGTCTTAGTAGTTAACCGAATTTATTGTACGTTTTATAATAAAGATGGACCTATCCTAAAGAAATTTTATTAAAATTTAAAACAAATAGTAAAATATTTTAAAATTTTTGTTACTTTTGTATCTAGTTTGTATCCCGAGAATCAACAATTGAGTCGTCTCAAAGCAAAACTGGCCTTATCCATTTTAGTTCATTTTACGCAATAAGGCAAAAACCTCTATGCAGTTTATTATATTGATTTTTATTAATGGCGTATTCAAATCTAATGAAATGAAGGATAAGAAAATGTCTGCTGGTATTAAAATAAAAAAAAAGTAATTTTAAGACAGAAAAAAACACAAAAATAAAATGGATAAGGCAAGTTTTGCTGTGTCGATGTGGATTTGACAAGTTATGCAGTGATAGGTATGGGATATGACCAGTTTTGCAATGCTAAAGAAACCGTATATTAATATTATTATTACAATACAATGACATAACACAAAAAACAGGATTAAACTATTAATCCTACATCCTCTTCTGACGATCTTGGTTCGCAAAAACCATTTTTGTCGTCGTCGATATTATTATCTTCAGTTCCACCTGGCTGTGCGATGTCTGTCGACAGTAGTGTTTTAAAAAAAGCCAAGTCATCTCTCTGCTGCCATTCTTCACCAAAATGTTTTAATAGTAATTTTCTAACATCGGCTAGCTTAGCTGGTTTTACTGGAACACCAACTGGAATAATTTTTGCATCGAAATGTTCAAGTTTTTTGCCCTTTTTTAAAACTGATTTAGCTACCCCATAGTCTGATTTGTAAGCCTGCTCCCCGCAAATTAAAACTGTGCCATTTTGATTTTTGGTAAATAAGAATCTTTTCGCCAGCGAAAATTTAAAATGCCATGTTCCAACAGGTTTAAGGACGTCTACAGTACACGATTTCCAATCCCTTACATGACAATCGTTGCCCAAGGTAGTAACAGTACCATGTTGTTTAAAGATTTCGACGTAGGTTTTAGGATCGGTTATCGTTGGCTGCTTCTTTAATAATTTTTCGATTCTTCCAAAAACTCTATCGGGGGGCAAAAATGAATGTCCGGGGATGGGAAAAACTAATTCAATTGTGGTGATATTTGGTGGGGCATTTTGTGACAAAAAGTACGACAGCATACCAATCATTGTTGAATTTCGATTCTGCCCCCCACATCCATCTGCACAAAGTCTTATTAGCGAATATGATGACAGATCCGTTTTTAAAAGAATACTGTATACGGCTGAGGCAATTTCATTTGACCCCTTATGGAATTCATTTTCTATCCACGTAAAAATATAGACTATGGTGAAGTTGTAGGTGTATAGTTGTCTGCTGTAATAGGCAATTTGATCTGGAACTTTGGGATTTACCAAATTTTCTTGGCAGTCAAATGAGAAAGTTATCATATTGTCGTCAATTTCCTTTAGTTTTTCAAAAAACGCCTTTGCCCTTAGTGAGTGGACTCGCTTCTCTACAATCAAATTAGCCTTCTTGACACCATCTTGTTCAAGCCTAATTTTTTCCGTCAGCTCAATACATTTCGAACAGGCATCTGTCACAGGACTTCCAAATCCAATGTTATACTCTCTAGTAAAAATGCTGTGAAAGAAAGTTTTCTTTACATTGAGGGTGGCTTCATGAGATTCATTGTATAGTTTCCAAAGTTTCGAAATACTTACGTCGCTGCCTAAGTATTGACGATTTCCTGTTTTTAATCGACAGTAGTGACTTTCAATACCTCTCAGGTTTCCAATAAATTTTCGAACAGCATTTCTTTTCTGTTTATATTTTCCGCTAACACGATCACCACCGCGCTTTTCTATAGGCATAAGCCCTGTTTCTAAATGGTTCTTAGCTATTCTCTGAACCCGATCTTTGGAAATGACAAGGATGTCTAAGAAAGCTTTTTGACATACCTGTATTTCAAACTTTTGGCAACCTGCTTTCTTCACAAAATATCTAGTCGATACACTTTTCCTGCTGCTAACTTCTTTTTTTTGCCTAGAACGCTTTGGTTGAAAACTTTTGCAATACTTCAGAATAAAGGAATCTTGTGTAATTTTTGTCTTACATGCGTAGAAGCTGCGATGGAACATGTACGCCTCTTGTGCTGTTAATTTCTTGCATTTGTAGGTTTTCCCATCGTGGTTACACTTGGGATATAATGGCAAGTGCTTCGCCTTATATCTAAAACAATTTTATATTTTTAATAACAAAGATTTTAGTAAGGTACTGCTAGAACTTACCTTGCTTTTTTTGCTACTTCCCTCTTCCATTTAGATTTATCACTGACACGCTTTCGACCTTTTCCTGGCTCTGCAGGTATAATTTCACGCTCCATTTGACACAAACACCAGCAACAGTCACTTACTAGCTAACTTATCGTAAAAAAATATATTTATAATTGCGTTTTTCAGTCCAAAACAATCGCAAAAGGGCGAGAAAAAACAATTAAAAACTATCTAACCTGATCGTTTGTCGTCGTATAACAAGGAACATCCCACGTGACGAATCGCGCGATATTGCCGCATTGTCATTGGTCAGATGGATAAGACAAGTTGTGCTTTGTTAGCCGCTATGGATAAGACCAGTTTTGCTTTGATAACGATTTTTCAGTGGTAAAATTATACGAGTTATAGCAGATTTTGCTACGGTGAGAGTTTTCTGATGGATACAGGGCAAGTTAAACTATCTATTGCAATATCTAACTCATTTTTCATCAAAAGTGGATAAGGCCGGTTTTGCTTTGAGACGACTCAATTGTTGTAAACTTTTTATACAGGTATTTACTTGTTTTTGCACAAACTTGTGCTTATCTTAACTGTAATATTATGTTAGATTTTAATACAATATTGTAACAAAAAGTTTAAGAAATTATGGTGCCTGTTTTAACACAATGTGTGGTAATTTTTAAAACACACTGTTGCGTTATGTTTGATACAATATTGTTGCATAAACTAACATATTTTGTAAATGACAGTTTAACGCAATATTGCTTCAGGTAGTAGTATTAGTATAATGAAAATAAAAAACAAATCTAAAAAAAAACATGTTTTTAATGTAACGGTAAACTGTAAAAAATATTACCATAGCAAAAATAAAACTCCTACCCAGGAAAAAATAATAATGGTCCATACATGGACGACTATTAAGATAACCAAAAGCTAAAAATTTTAAAATAGAAGCCATTCCTAGGGCACCCCCGATATTGCCCTATCAACTTGGAATAAGAGAACAAGTAAAACATAACTATAATGCATGTCTAGTGGAAACATAATATTTTCCCATTAACTGTGATAAAAGACAAGGCATAAAATCGTGCAAGTTGCAATGTTTAATTTGTTCAGACCTAGTTTTTTTTTTTTGGATCGACGATTTCATACGCAAAAATATGTCGATCAAACAAAATTATCTCTAAAACATTACAAATAAAGTAAACTTCGTCCTTTTTTATAAGTATGTGCTCAATTACACCAAGTTTAGGATAATCTATACATTGTCATGTCAAAACCATACCAAGTTTGTACCGGGTGCCTTTGGTTTCAACCCAGCTCACTGAAATAAAGTCTAAGAAATCAGAACTGTTAAAATGTATATTAAATAGGTTACGATCAATACTGGTACCGTGTGCATAATTTATTTTATTTTGAAAAGGATCTTTATTGTAAAGTAAATGACAATATCTTAATTGATGTTTTATAGTTAAAGTCTCAAGAATATTTTTAAAGTTACAAGAAACGTTTGAGGTCATCTTAGACTCTCTGTGCTTTTGTTCGTGCCTCATAGAAGAGTATTTTACAAAAGGGCCAGAGTTAAATAGCATTTTGGGGTAATGAACTAGGTGGTGATGTTTGGGCTTTAAAATTTTAAAAAATTTAACATAAATGGTAAGGTAAAAGTCCCTATTATCGGCACCTTAAGGACGTTGTGAAACTTTATGTTAAAAATAAAACAAATAAGATATCTTCATTTTAATGATTAAGGAAGTTAACAAATGGTAAAGTATTTAATGATGAGATGTTGCTTTAATCCTAAAATAAACGTTTATATTTATAAAAAATAATTATATCACAAATCTAGCTTGCCCTTATTACCGGCACCCTAAAATATATTTATGCTCCAATATTCGGCACCCTTAAGAGCCTTTTTAATAGCCATAATAAAATTTAAAATTCAATTTTGTTGTAACCTACTCATTTTATTATTAAAAAAACTTCTTATAATCCAGACTGTTAAAAACATCTATTAAAAAGGATAAAAACTTTAATAAACAATTAAACAACACAAATGTTTAAGTAACAAATTAAACTACGTAATTAAACATATTTGGTACTTACTTTTTTGGCAAAAGTAAAATATAAAATCACACATACTGTTCTAATACTGAAACTTTTGAGAGCCTAACAAACAACGAAAGTAATAAGGTAATTAGTCACAAAAAGGACAAGAGAATTCATCTTCGTCTTCTTCTGTTAAACCAATGCATTTCTCATGGTAGTATTTTAGGCGAGAAGAACAAAGACGCATGTGAATCATCCGATCAGTGTTGCATATTAAACAATACCAAGATTCTTCTGAAGGTTTTGATGTTGAAGCTTCATTGCTCACCTCTTTTAAAAATAGGTCCCTCCTAACTTTTTTTACTTCAAAACTAGTAGCGCGCCTTCGATTAGACTTTCTCTTATTAGTATACTGCGGAATATCAATTTTGGCTTTTTTCTTTTTATTCTGCAAATTTATTTCTTTTCTTTTGGTACGGTCATCAATCCTTTTCATTTTCAGCTCTTCTTCGTGCTTTTTCTTTTCTTCTTTTTTTTCATAGTACTGGTGCCACTGAAAGGATGTTGCTACAGCAGGTATCTTTTCCTTTGATTTTCGCTTAACAATATTTGCCTGAGATACAGGCCAAAACACGGTTTTTTTGAATGGAGTCGGAATATTTTTAATTGTAAGATTCTGATCTAAAGGCCGCAATTCCTTTTCAGAAATATTTCCGGATTCCGGTATCTTCGATATAGTAGAATCTAGGGGTTTTATCACTTGCTGAACATTCAATTCTGAAAATGGGGAACGCTGCTCGAAAGAATTATTTGCAATATTTTTTCTTGAATCACTTATTGTCAGGTTGGGATCTACAGTATCCGCTCTCTGAACGTTATTATTCTCAATATCAAATTTTGGTGGAGTATGTTGGTCATAAGAATCGTCCGTTTTGTGTTTTTCAGATACTTCTAAATTTATTTCAGGTCGAGAATCGAGTACCCCTAAAGCTATGTCAGATGTATTTACAGTTATAATGGGAATATCTTCAGGCATGTCTATTGAGAGAACTAATTTGTTAGTGTCAATTATTCCTGTGACATCAATTTCATTGGCATTTCCAATCTCTATAAAAGACACGTCTTCTGTAATAATTGATCCTTCTTGTCGTTCATTCTCAACTTGTAAAACTTGTACTTGATTAATATATTCTGTCTCATCATTGTATTCATTGTTGATATCATTCACTGATTGGTCTTGCTCTGTTTTGTTTTTTATTGTCTTCCATAACAGAAATAGGCTTGTGTGCTCTACCGGTCCTTCCCAAACTGCTCCGGAAAGTTGAAAGGATCTAAGGATCTCGTTCGTAATTTCCTGTTCTATAACTCTCAAGGATAATTTTAATGATGCTGCTGCTTCTGTAGGGTGTTCTTGTTTCTCCTGATGTTTTTCTGCATGTGCTTCTACTTTAAAATATTTAGAAAATTTTATATTTTTAACATTAAAGGGAACAAGACCGCAAGTTCTGAAGCCATTTTTAACAATATCCGGAAAATTGTTCATTTTTTGAAATGTGGTTTCTAAAATAGGGGCAAATAAATCTTTGGTAATTTTTTGTCCATTGTTTTCCATTCTCCAGCGGTGCACACTCTTTTTCCATTCGAGTTTTAACGGACGGAAAACTGCTACATCTAAAGGTTGTAGAATATGTGTTGCATTAGGGCACAGTGCTATAAGAATAATATTTGTTTTAATAGAAAATGCACTGAGAGCCATGGTTAGGTGGGATGTGTGGCCATCCAAAAATAGTATAACTGGAAACTGAACATTTATAGCAACCAACCAAGGATAAAATATATTAGCGATGTACTCGAAAAAGGTTTCTCCAGTCATCCAGCCATTTTCAGACTTTCCAATGCCCCAATGTTTTGGTACTTTATTAACAACAGATTTGGGAATTCGTTTATAGTTAAAAACAATCATTGGAGGTAATATTTCACCGATGGCACTACAAGTGACCAAAGTTGTTAGACATTCTTTGTCGTCATTATTTACAAATGAATACACTGTTTTTTCACCCTTTCTGACTAAAACTTTCTCTCCCTTGGGACTAAGAAAAAAGGCGGTTTCATCACAATTAAATACACGACTGGGATCCAAAGTAATGTTAAAATTGTTTGTATTTTCTAGGTGGCTTCCTACTTCTTTAAACCATTGATAAATGCGAGTTTTGGTTAGACTAGCTCTAGAACAAGTTAGGTTTTGGGAAATCCTTGTGGTTAACTTCGGGTGTCTTTTCAAAAATAATTCGTACCATTTTCGGCCAGGCTTTCCATCTGTAAAGTTATTAGGCCTGTCTAGTTCTTTAACCAGCAGCTGAACACTCTCTAGCAACTGAGTTTTCGTTGCAGGAAAACCACAGTCCGAAATTCGAAATAGCCACGCGACAAGTAAATTTTCTTCTTCTTTGGTTAATACAGTTTCTGGTCCAGATTTCTTCTCTAAGGGGGTTCTACCTTTTACTTTGTCTTGTAATGTCGATCTAGGTACCTTGTATAATTTGCTAGCGGTTTTAAATGGCATTCCTAATTGAATAGCTTCAATAGCCTTATTTAAAGCTTGTTTAGAATAGTGCATTCGTTTTTTCTATTTACCGGCACATACAGGGTGTTATGGAAATGACTTATTATATTTTAAGGGGCCACTCCTGGGGTGGCCTAGAGTTACACTTGATAGTTTTTTTTTTCTAAAATCGGAAGTATTTTGAATTTTGTAAAATACCTTAAAACCGGACCATCTGTGCCTCTATGAAAGTTCATTACCCCTAAACACGTGTTTTTGACATGACAAATTGGCGGAATTTCTACAGACAGCTGATTACCTTGCGACGTTGCCAAGTATTCGGGAAAATCTTTTTTTTAGGTTTTTTAAAAAATATTAAATCAAAAACTATACTGCGATTTCAATTAAACAAGCCTTATTCAATAGGTATAGTTTTTACTCACCCCATGAAATTGTATTGCTATCATAATACTTCGCTGAGTAAAAATCGTAGATACCAACAACAAGCCCTATGTCTGGAAATTTACACAGATAAACTATCACATCACAAAACATTCCCATCACATGTGTATCACATTATTCAACAACTATACACTCCAGCAGCAAAACGCAAACAAATTTTATGCCGTTGCAAGTAAATGAATAATAAGAAATGATATTAAAAACAAATTTATGAAGCCACATATGAAGCCATTGACTTTGAACTGCTCAGTACCCAATCACAGAACAGCAACAAATCACAGAACAGCAACAAATCACATTTCCCGCCCCCTGGACTATCGTGTTTAAATGTTGTGTGTCCAGTTAAGAGGACTGGATTGGATACCGTAATTATTATTCTTAATTGCAATGGCCACCTGTCTTGACGACAATCAGTCAGCTATTATCATTACCAAGAAGAACAGAAGTCACAGAAGAAGAGAAAGAACATAACCGTAACGTTATTTGTTGAATTTAGATTGTTCTTTCCGTGAGCTTTTTTACTGTAGAACACGATCTCGGAAGAAGGAACGAAATGCTTCTATTACACTCCATTTTAAATGCAATGCAATTTTATAAAGGTAGGTATGCAACAATTTTTAAATTTTATTTTTCCAGTTCACAGAAAACCATACCGCAAATAATTCACCTTACGTCGTATAACATAAAAATACAGTTTTAAATTGTGAATAAATCTTTATTTTATCGGTTAATGATAGTTATATAATTGGAGATCTGCCCCATGTATACGATTTTCAATATCTGAAACTAGTTTTTGACCTCCGTGTAATGGTAAATTAAAAAAAAATGAAAGATACAATATACTTTTAGCTTTAGCAGAAACTAGCTATGTCAAGGACAATAATTGATCTCGTAGATGTCTTCAATCAACCAAAGGCAGAATATGACATAGAAAATTGTGATTTAATTGAAAGTAAGAAGTGAGGTAAGTACAGGACAGTCAGTCACACACCCAAGTTAAAAATATGCAATATTTTAGCCCCACCTAAGCCGCTGGTCTGGTGCGTTAAATTAATAATAATAAGCTCACGGAAAGAATCTTAATAATAATAATATTATTATTATTAAGATACTCTGTTAGTACATTTAAAATTTTCATTTTTTATTGAAAAAATAAAAGTTTAGGTATGTATAGGCACATTTAAAAGTCCTACTCTTTGTAAATTTATAAAACCACTTTTAACATTCATTACTATACAGGGTAAACAAAAAAAAATCAACATTATAAATATACAGTTTTATTTTATAGTTAAATCTTAAAAGATGCTTATTTTTAGAATTTAAATTCTCACAGGTCATCACAGATATATTATTGTTCTTTAAGTGATTTGTGAGATCATCAATAGTAGAATCTACTCTCAAGTTTCCCACATATAACCATGATTGCTTAGGCCGCTGCCAATCCGGAGCTAGTTTTATTACTGCTCTTTATAGCTTGATTTGATAAGTTTTTTGGGTTATATTTAGGTTTGTGTTCTCAGCAGCTATAGCTTCCGTAATAGCTGCAGCGGCATGTTCAGGGTTAATCTTGAGTGGTTTCATAGATTTTGATATACTTCCTTTTCCCTTTTAATATACTACTTCCTCCGATTTCAAAGTAGACAATCTTGTAAATTATATAGTCTGGCAGGTATTTTGTTAAAGGCCTTTTCGAAGGCAAGATAATTCACATTGATCGGTTCATGGTTATCATCAGCTAGTGTCCATTCATTAAGTCTTGTTAATAGGTTGGTCAATGTAGATTTTTCAGAAGAAAGCCGTGCTGTTGAGCTGGTATGATATGTGTTGACTAGGAGGAAATCTTAATTATTTTGCGATAATCTTTTCCATGCACTTGCATATTGCGTTGATCAGACATATTGGCCTGTAGTTTACAGCCAGTTCTTTGTTTCCTTTTTATGTAAGTATAGGCATTGTTACAACACCCGTCAGACAATATTGTCAGAGGTAGTGGACTAGAGTGGTCATGTTCACATCCGGCCTATTCTTGAAAAGGGTTTTGTTTGAAGCAGAGAGTGTGTCCGCATTTAGTGTGTTCCATTTGTACACAACACGATTCGACAGGAAATTTTTTCTAATCAGGCAAAAGCTCCTCTCCTTTTTTTACTTCTTCGTGTGACCTCTTAGTTGTTCGTTGGTGTTGGTTGTGAAGATTTGCAAGTATTCGCACGGTTTTCAGAGGACAATGTTCGCATAACATCATTTGTACTCGACTTGGTAGAAACGCTGTGAAATTGTTGTGAGGAGATCTCGTGGTCTGTTTGAAGTGGTGCGTTTGTTACCTGACCTACTATGCTAAAGATTTCATGCTTTGAAATTTAAGGTACGACCTATGTATGAATAGAATTGCTTGGTGTTACTGAGCAAGTTGTGCTCATAGTTTCTTCTGGCTATTACTAAGTATGTTTTGGTTCTGTTATTTTGGTATTGATCACTAAGATAATTTATTATTATTATTATTACAGAGTACTTAGTAGACGGCGCATGCCGATGGGACTACTCTGGTTGCTCTTTGTATTAAAAAACGACTCGTATCAAACTTGACTTTGCTATCACAGGCTATATCACAGGTTGGTAGCACATCTTAACCAGGATATCACAGATAATAATAATAATGGACTAATGTAGTATTGATAGACTTCAGGTTCTGGTCCAGCCTGTTTTTGAAGCTGTTTATGGAGCTTGAAGAGAGTGACCTCGTCCAATTGGTTCCAGGCATAGACCACTCGATTTGTAAGTAAGTTTTTACGCGCAAGTTTTGAGGTTTTTTCCTTCGAGAGTTTCTTACTGTGTCCACTAAGATAATTTCCATCGGTTCTTTTGAATTTCCTTAAAGTCTTCCTTTGTAAGCCACAGTTTTTGTGCGTTGACTTTCTGAGGTTTATTGGGTATGTGTTAGTCAAGATGGGCTCTGCTTTGCTGATGTTTGTCCAGACTGGTTGTCGATCATTAGCGAGAAGGATGTGTCCATATTCGATAGTTGGTCGGCATATGGTTTTATAAATCTGGACACGTGGCAATTCCTCTGTTTTTGTAATTGAGTATTCTAAAGTGTTTTGCTCTAGACGTGGCCTGCTCTTTGTTATTCTAGAGTGGCTATTAAAGTTAACTTTGAGATCAATATTAATACCTAAGTATTTTGCGGAGGGTGCTGGATCAACTTGAGTGGTATCTGTGTTATTCTTGGGGATGTTGGAGATATTTTATGGCTGAAAATTATAAAATGCGATTTTATTGGATTCACAAGTAGTCTTTTCTTGAACCATTTTAGTGTATACCTAGTTGACTTGGTTTTGTAGGCTCTATTGTCTATGTATATGTTTCTTCCATGAGCTATAACCGCTCTGTATCATCGGCAAGCGGCCGCAGGTAGAAGTCTGGATTTTGAATTGGAGTGAGGTCGCAGCAATACAGGTTGTACAAAAGAGGTGATAGTGGTGATCCCTGGAACAATCCTTGTTGGGGTACAAATTCTTCCGACTGTGAAGTGTTAATTCTAATAGATAATTTATGGTTTTCAAGATAGTTTTAGGAGCCAAATGAGAGTGTCTGGAATCTGAAGTTGTTTGAGTTTTAATAATAGACACGTGTGCCAGACATTATCAAAAGCCTTTTAATGTCCAGAAACAGTGCTGCAGATTTTTTGTTGTTGTGTTTTTCGCTTTGTCTGTTGGAAATTAGTATAAACCGTGTGTAAATGGTGGAACACTTAGGTTTAAAGCCAAACTGGTACAAAGGTATTTGTTGGAATGTTATATTTTGTAGTAAGTTTTTGACAATTTTATCAAGAAGTTTACCGAGCACTAGTAATATAGTGATGGATCTGTAATTTTTTGTGCAATTATGGTCAGTATTTGGTTTTGGTATATTGATGCCTCGATTTATTCTAACCTCTTTTTTCCATTTTTCTAGAAACGTTTTGCTTGATAGGCAGAAGTTATATGTATAGTCTTATAATATTCTTATAAATTGGGTAGTCAAGTTTTTTTTACAAAAGTATCCATGGTATTTTGTCTTATACTGGTTAAGTATTCTTTTGATGGTGTAATATTTTAAAATATTCGCCCTCATTGACTGAATTCTTGAGAGTTGATGTTTGAGTTGTTAAAATACTCGTGAAACCATTCCTCAACTGTTCTGAAGTTGTCGTTGTCAAAGTTTGGGCTTGGCTCAGTGCTGTAGTGTTTCTGGTAATGTTTTAGAAAACTTTGATTTTCTTTGAATCCGTTACAAACGTGGCGCCATCTTCAGTGATTGCTGGAACAGTTAGCGCTGTCCTGTACCTTGTTAGTTTCTTCACTTTATGGTAGAAATTTTTTTCTTTTGCCTCGTTCATTTCTTGACATCTGTTTAGCCAACTTATGACGATTAAGTTATTATTGTATTATTAGGATGTACATATTCTGAAATATATTATTATACTGGAACACCATTTTCTGAATGTGCTTGTTGAATCGATTTATTTTTTGTTTGATGTATGTTTTTGGGTTTGCCTGATATTGCCTCAGCATTCTTCCTTTTCCTTTTATCATTTTTAAAACAATAAGGTGGTAGAGGATATGTGTAATATTGTTTTTTCGTCGTAGGTGTGTTCTGTAGTGCCACTTCCATAAATTTGAAGTTGAACTGGTTAATTTTTCTGTTGTGATTGTGTTTAGCTCATTTGCTTTTATGTATTGGATGATCTCCTCATTAACCTTGTGAATTTGGCATTTATTGAAGCTGTATTTAGGAGGTGCTAAAATAGGTCCAGGACGAGTATGTATTAGTGTCAATCACCATTTTCATGGCAAGATGGTTTGAGCATGTAATAAGTCGATGGTTTTTATATTTTGTTTAAGGTTGTTTGTATAAAGAAACAAGTCTGGTGTAGAGTTGAACAATAAACATGTAGGAGGTGTATTTTTTTTAATTGCTCTTCTGCAAGAAACCATTAATTTGTTTTTTATTTTCTTTGTTTACATTAAAATCACCAATAATTATGGAATATTTATACAGTAATGCTTTTCCAATTATAGTTTTCTCAATTCGAGAGGTTGGATGCATGTAAACCAAAAATATGTGTAATTGATCATTTTGGAAAGGGATGGGAACGTGCACGCATTCGTTTAAAACATTGTTAATTTGGGGTGTTTTAGCTTTCTTCATTTTTAGTGAAGGGTGCACTTGTGCCATATTTCCAAACCCGAGTATTAGTTATCACATGTCCTTGCAGTTGGTGGATTCTGTGGTTTTTGTCTCTACCAATAAAATGCAGTTTATTTTTTCCCTTTCTACAGTATTGTACAGAACACTTTTTTGTCTCTATAGCTATTTACGTTGTTGTCAATAATGTAAAGATGATTATCCATCAAACTGAATACTATTTTCTCCGTGTAATGGTTCTGTTGGGTCGTCATCATCTTCTTCCTTGAAGCCGTCTTTACTTTTATTTATTTTGTTACAATCTTTAGCAATTTTTTTTTTACGTCGAAGTTCGAACCTTTGAGTACTGCCGATACAATAATAAAAATGTAATATTTTACATTTCTTAACTTTTAATAATTGGTTCAACTAACTTTTAGGAATGTATATTGTTACTTCTAGTATAACCTAGAGTTTATTCAAATCATTTTGAATTTTAAAGTTGCATTATACTTCTAAGTGCTAGTTTTAAATACAACTCCATATTTTTATCACACTTTAAATCAAAAAATTAAAGAAGGGAGATTATACATGATCTTCTTTATCACGAAAATGTCAAAAAGAAAAATTAATATTCATTAGCCGAAATGCTAGCCAAGACATTAATATCACAGGAGTAATGACCATTGAGAAGCTTCTGTCTCGATCAGATCGCCACGTTTTCTTTTGACTTCCATAATAATAGCCCAAAATCCTTAAGTGTTTCTCATAAGAAACATGACTAAGCGCAATACTAATGAGCGATTATTGAACTTAATCTACGAAAGTCTAAATTTTATTCTAGTTTTTACCAAACGGTGTCGCTTAGTGTTCTAACGGTTAAAATTCTACACACTTTATTATGTACAAACTTCGCTTTTGGTAGGTACTACTATGCTAAAACTAGCTCGAAGGGTTTTCTACTCTTTAGTATTATTTTTAACCCAGTGTTGTTAAGGAAATGGATTGGCTTAACATTCACATGGTGGTGAAGTTTATGTCCTCTTGGAATTATTTTTCTTGACATCTGCCCTCCATCATAGCTCAGAGTCTAAGGTGACATCTAAGTACATAGATGTGTTTAAATTGAGTATTAAGTTATTATTTATGCTGGATAACTTTAAGGTCAATAATATTATGTACTAATTGGGTCCCATTTAATTTTGTCCCATCATTAATCTGGTTGCAACTGCTAAAATAACAGTAACATCAGCAAAGTAGCTATAGAATCGTTTCCTAGTGTAGGTATGTCACAATTGTATAATAGGTACAGTACCGGGCCTAGTACGTACACCTACAGTACACTAGTACACACACTTGATATACCTGCTATGAAGTCTGAATGGGATTCTTGTTGTATTCTGAAGTATCTTTCTGGGATGTAGAATCCAAGAACTTGCTAGTGTTGTTTGGGAAGAAATAATCTGAGATTCTATAATAATTCAGACTTTTCAATTATTGGCTTTAATATAAATGATGTAAGGTGAAACTTCGTGTAGTGGTTTTTCTGGCTCTGGGATCAAATTTGTTTAGAATATAAACATAAATGGATGAGAATATTCTCAAACCACCGCAAAATGCGTTATACAATAAGGATTAAACAAATATTGTCAGAAACAGGTACTGTCCGGGCTATATGCCTCTCGAGGAGCACTGAGTTATATAGAAAAATTTGCTGTATTTTATTCTAACACAGTTAGATAGTAAAATACTAGATTCTAATTGTAAGAAGCTACCAAAAAAAGGAGGAATTATTTCTCTAGTTTACAATAAATTAGATAGTCGTATACAGTGGCGTAACTAAGGATATGTGCGCTCCCCCGCAAAATTTTGAAAGCGCCCTGCTATTTGGCACCTGTCTGAATCCTTCACACTTACACCATAGTAAAAAATATTGTCATTTGTAAGCGTTGTTTAATATAGAAAGATATAAAGTATTGTAGAAAACAATTTTTTGTTGTAAAAATAATGAAATTTTAAAATAATGTAGGTACTGTTATTGGGGTATAATAATAAATTATTGAAATTGTTAATTATCATTTACTACGTTACCCTTATTTTATATCTACTCACATATTACATTATTTCTCATTCATTATTGTTTATTTTTAATTTTAATATTGTGACAATGATGAAACAAGGGATTTGAGGGCGCCTCTGGCTTTGCTGCGCCCCCCCCCCCGCCTGCGGGGGCGGTTTTTACGCCACTGGTCGTATAAAAATGTAGCAGTACTATCTGTTTTGAAACTTTTCATTCAAATATTGATTAACGATTCCCGCATTGTGACATGGAGCTCCATCATGTAAAAGCCACATATTTTCCCTTACTGCAAGAGGAACATCTTCCAACAAACCTGGTAAATGGTTACATAAAAAGTCCAAGTATCCTTCATCGTTTAATCGTGCCGACAAGATGTAGGGCCCTATAAGGTGATTTTCGACTATCCCTGCCCAAACATTTAAAGTGAACTGCCGTTGATGGTGCGTTTCACGGTACGCGTGAGGATTTTCCCTGCTCCATACGAGTATTGTGCTGATTGAAAATTCCGTTTCGAGTAAAGCCAGCTTCGTCTGTGAACAGCACATTTCGGAACCAATCGAGCTCGTCCTAACTTTTCTGCGCGAACCACCTGCAGTATTTCCGACGGGAAGCATAGTCCTGCGGAAGCAGAGCTTGTACTTTTTGTAAATGGTAAGGGTGGAGTTGTTCTTCATTAAGAGTACACCAAGTAATATAATTCGACGCTCGCCCGACTTGCGTTGTTATACGCCGGGTACTTAAACTGGGATTATTTTCCACTGCGTTTAAGATTGTAGTGTAACGTATTTGCAGCTCGGGGTCGTCCTCTGTCGCATGCAGCACCAAAGCCGTGAAAGGTTCCATGGTCCCTAAGTTGCTGAGTCACAGATACCAATGTTCGTTCACTAGGCGGATCGCGATCCGGAAAGCGTTTAATATAATTAACCTGCGACTTGCTCCAAAATTAAATCCTAATCAATATCATCTGAATGGAATTTCAAAAATAAACAATAATTTAACAAGTAGGGGCATAAACAGATGGCTGGTACTTATTTTTTGTTTTAAGGTGCAGATAGACTGGCAAGTTACTTGCGACAATTCTCACGCGAGCGACTTCCGTATAAGTTTACACTGCATGCAACAATTTTCGCAACTAGCTGTCAGATAAGTTCAGCGAGATTATTTTTCGCGAGTTCTCGCAAACCTGTTTACACTCCCAGCAACTTCGGCTCGCGCTTCCGGTCTTTTTAGTAGCTCAGGTGTCATGGCTCCAGTAAGGTTTATTCGTTCCGCGGCAGCAATATTGGTTTTGTGTGATAATTTTAATAAAAAAAAAAAGAGAAACCGAACGTGTTGGGTAAGAAAATGGATTTTAAGGAGAGAAAATTATGGAGCCTACAACAACTTATTGAAAGAGCTTCAAATTGAAGATGCACAGCAATTTAAGAACTTTATTCGTATGTCTGCTGTAGATTTTGAAGAACTTTTAATAAATGTGGGTGGCCACATTCAAAAGCAAGATACTCACTTACGTCAATCTATTTCATCCACCGAACGCTTGATGGTAACACTACGCTTTCTTGCAAGTGGTAAGTTTTTCGGTTCAATTTACTTATGAAGTTCTGAATACTCATTTATTTTACAGGTGACTCATACCAGTCATTGATGTATCTTTTTAGAATTCCGGCTTGCACAATGAGTGGCTTTATTCCAGAAGTCTGCTCGGCTCTGTATAGAGTATTAAAAGATATTTACTTAAAGGTACGATTTATTTAATATAAACTACATATCGTATTAGTACAAACATAAGCTATTGAATAAAGTAAAATAATATTAGATCCCTACTAATATTTTTACTAGTAACAACATGACTTAACACAATATAGGTTTATAATTGTTGGAAGCTAATATCCGATAAATCTGTAGTGGTGCATTGTGATGAAGAATAAGTTTCGGTGAAAGGGGTCTCACTGTCATACTGATATGGAGACGGCAAGGGGGTACTTGATTGGCTACTAGAATAAGTGGAATAAGTTGGAGAAGATAATATTATGTTTGCAATTTTCGGGGACTTCTGTTCCGCGGTATCCATATCAGAAATTTGCATTATTGCTTCATTAATCAAGCGCCGAAGCTTCCTTTTATTTTCTGGATTATTTAGTTGCCTTATCTCTGATGCAACGTAATCTCCGAAAATTTGTTCGTTGTCAGTTGGTTGGTTAAGCAGACTTGCGGCTTTTTTCATAATATCTTCTGAGGATATGCCGCAACTATCATTATTTAAGCGCTTCTTTCGCGGTATTGAATTTGGTTCTCTGCGGTGAAATTCAGAAGGACCAGGTTCTTGTACGTTTCGTTCAGTTTGGGATAAGTTTAAATTCTGTAAAAAAACATATATATTTAAAAAAAAACCTGGTAAAAGTGTACAAACGGGTTTTTTTTATTGCAGGTTCCTGCTACTAAGAAAGAATGGCTTTGGCATTCAAAATTATTCGAGGATAAATGGAATTTTCCGCACTGTATTGGTGCCCTAGATGGCAAACATATAGTTATTCAGGCACCAAAAAATTGTGGAAGCTACTACTATAATTATAAAAACACACACAGCATCGTATTAATGGCTTTAGTTGATGCTACTTATACGTTTACATATGTTGATGTTGGCTGTAACGGACGAATTTCAGATGGTGGTGTCTTCAATAATTGTTCTCTAAGCTCAGCATTAGTAAACAACGAGTTGGATTTGCCAGATCCTAGGCCACTGCCAGGGAGAGAAAAACCAATACCGTATCTTATTGTCGCAGATGATGCGTTTGCGATGAAACCCTATCTATTAAAACCGTACCCTTACAAGAATCAACCTGGTCCAAATCGAGTTTTTAATTATCGCTTGAGTAGGGCGCGAAGAATAGTGGAGAACGCATTTGGAATAATTGCTAATAAATTTAGAATTTTGCGAAAGCCAATATTGTTGAAACCTGAAAAAGTAAAAAAAATTGTGTTGACAATATGTGTATTGCATAATTTTCTAATGAAAAGGAAAGACTCTGTCGCAAACTATGCTCCAACGGGCACGTTTGATAAAGAAGACGAAGCAACACATGGTAACATTAACGGGACATGGCGGCAAGAAGACGGGATGCCCACAAATAATTTATTACCACTTCAGCGAGGTGTATGCCAAAATTATTCAACAGAAGCGAAGCTTGTGCGTGATGAATTAAAGGACTATTTTATTTCTCCTAGTGGGGAAGTTAATTGGCAATACAAATATATATAGGCTATAAATACATAGGCCAATCCTTAATATAAGTTGAAATAATATTTTTTTTCTTACCATATTGTCGGTTGTTTCCGAGTTATCCACTGAACGCTGAATAAATTTCATTGCCGGAAAATATGGCCAATTAGATATATACACTTCGTCTGACCCAGCGCCACTTTTCTTTATTTTGATTTTCTTTACTTCCTGCATAAACTGGCTTCGTAGGTTATGTAATTTTCGTGTAATTTCGTTAACGTCTGTATTGAATTTGTTTGCAATTATCAGCAACGCGTCTTGTTTTTTAATTCGATTTCTATAACCTGGGGACCGCACGTCCCATAGAACAGGGTATTCTTCATAAATGGAAATTAAAATTTGGATTTCGTCGTTTGTCCACACTTTCTTCTCCTCCGACATATTAACTCACGCTGTTGCACTCGCAAAATATCGAATCAAACTGGAAGCGTTGACAGAACTTGCGAAACTAACTTTTTCCTGTTTAGACTGGCAAGCGAGAATGTCGCGCGAGTTCTTCCGCGATGCTCAGCAAGTCCACTGGCGATACTATTTAGACTAGCGACACCAGTGTCGGACAGTAGCTTCCGCGAGTTTTCTCGCCAGTCTATCTGCACCTTTAGGGTCTTCACTTCTACGTTTATCAGTATCAATCCTAGAGATATTGGATGCAGCAAGATGATATCAGAAATATTAAATTATCCTGAGAGTGTATTCTTGGAAGGTATTTTAATTTTATTATTTTATTAATTATTAAATCTTAATATTAATATACTATAACCTACACTCGGGATGAATGTGCTTTATGTTAAATATGCTTTATTACCAAAAGGGGTACTTTTCTGATTGACAAAGTAAAGTACAATAAATAAAATTTAAAAAACAATATTTTTAAATTTTATAAAGGAAAACAATGTATGTAAAAAAAAAAACAAAAAAATAGATAGGTAGGTACTTATCGCCCCAAGACAAATCAGTAAACTCTCACATTCTTTCTTTGGTCTAAATTTATACTATGAAAAATAAATAAATAAAATTTATAAATCGCGCGGACAGTAAACTAAAAAGTTTTGATTTTCCCGGGGGTAAGTCAGAACATTTGTACTGGACGTACAGCAGACATGAAGAGATCCATTCCTACCTATTGCAGAACATTTGTGTTGTTTCTTCAAGTCCTGCGTAGAAATACTATTGTTAACTAAATAACAGTCTACTCATACTGATACTTTAAAGAAAATACTACAAAAATGTATTTATTTTTTGATAATTAGTATTTTTTACTTGTAGGTACAGATTATGATGAGACTTAATAAGAGAAGGGTTCTAAAGGTCCTTCCAATCTGGAGGATTCCCATTTCAAAGCAAGAGTAAATACCACAATCGCTTATGGCTGTCAAAATGTCTCCCGTATTGTAAAAGTCAGAAAATAGGTAATGTTAATATAATTCATTACAACTAGGAGACTATTCTTAAATGTGCGATAAGTGAAATGATGTGTTTCTTACAACCTTTTAACGTTTTGTTTTAGGACAATCAACAGGTTTAAGGCCTTACAAGTAACGACAAGACATGAAGAGGTTATACAGAAAAAGCTTGATACAACAATTTTTCATTTAAAACAAAGAAAGCGTTCCTACCCTAAAAGAAGAACATGAAAAAACTAAAGAAACGCAATACATAAACTGCAAGGGTGTAAAACATACCTTAACAAGTAACGAGCAATCCACGACTAAAATAAAAAGAGAAATGAGGCTCCAGTAGGTGTAGGTCAAAGGTCACCTAACTTATAACACAGAAAAGAATAGAAGTGAAGATGAAAATATAGACAGATAGCCCTGACCTTCCGGTTGTTGTAAACGAAAAATTAAATAAGATAATTAAAGACTAAATGGGACTTGAATGTAAACACATCGTTCATACAAGTAAGAATGGGGCTCTCCATGGCTCGTCCTATTTCTAGCTTCTCTAGTTAGTCAAGTTTTTTGCCCCTATTGTTTTTTGAACTTTTCCAGGTGTTTTGCAATCAAGTTTAACTGTAATGGTGCGTCTTCACGCTCGGTGCAACTTGCGCAAGTAGACTTGTCATGCCAATTTGCGCAAATGAACTGAGTCATTGAATCCTATTGAATCCTATTGAATTCTGTTAAATTCTGGCTGGTGCAAGTTAACGATTTTGGTTTTCACACAACAATTTACTTGTGCAAATTTGCAGGTACAAACCTATTTGCGCAAATTGCATGAACGTGAAAACGCACCATAAGAAAATGGTTGGCAAAAGCAGAAGTACTGACTGAACTGACAATCCGGGCGTAAAATTTCCACTAGAGTTCAGGAATAACTTGGTTTAGGACCATTTTTTATTGCTTGTTTTCCTTAACAGTTTGTGAATCATAAAATAAAGAACTATTGTTAATTCGCTTATTATTTTTAAACATTTCCCACATCTCGGGTTGAAGCATTCACTGCCAAAATTAGACCTTGAGGGCTTGTAAGCCCTATCTGTGATTTGCCTTGAGGTCCTTTTTTTGAAAACAAAAAATTGAGCTGTTCAATCAATTACTTTCTAAAAATTATTAGCAAAAAGGGCTTACAAGTGCTTCGAGGTTCCTGAAGGGTTTCAGGCTATTTTAAACTAAAGTGGTCCCTACTACCCATCTGAAAAATCTACGTGGATACACATACCAAAGGAAAGGTGTAAAATTTTAGTTAGATAGTCTAAACCGTTAATTTTAAATAAACTAATACTTTATCCATACCTGCACTAAACACGATTCGGTGGCCCTACTTAAAAGGCAATTACATTATAAAAATATTGGATAACTTAGATACTGTTCTGGTATTGGATTTTACTATAAATAGCCGACAATTTTGTATGCTATTCAGTCATTCACGGGGGTTCAAACAAGAAAGATCAAATTAGCTGCAGTCATCATATGACGTCATAACTCGAGATGATGAGTTATTTTCACAAGAATTAATTGTAATACGTAGTTTCAGTGGAAAGTTCCTAAAGCATAAACTGGGACTTTCTTGGGTGTTGTCCAAATAATTATCGGACCAATAAAATAATTGTTAAAGTTACGAAGTTGTTTAATTTTGTGTTTTTAAGTTGAATAAATACTTAGGCATAAAAAGTGTTATTAGTTAGATATTATAAAGGGTCAGAATAAGACCATTATAATATACAGAGTTAGGAAAAAGTTTTAAAACAATTTTATTACGTTTTAACAAGACTGTTGTGATTTAGACACATGGCCTTAAATTACGCAGCAGTCTTTGACAGAATGCAAGACGTGCTGCTACCGTCTTCGCCGAGCGGCTTTCTGGAGGCCTGGATCAATGATGCCATGGCCGCATACTCGCCCAATGGACAAACAGAACTCCAGGAAGTTCGCTACGACTTTCCCGTCAACGTTACGGAGGTGGCGAAGGGCCCAGACCGAGATGCCACATCTGCACCTGGTGTCCAGGACCTGTTAGGGTTCTCTAAACCTCCGTCCGACTGCCGGCCGAGTGGCGAAGAAGTGGCAAGCGACCCAAACCCCGTGGGTGACTCACCGCAGGCAATAACAACTAAGCCTGCAGAAGAGGATCTCTGGTCGTGGTGCGAAGAAATACAGCCGTGGGGAATACTGGGTGAAGAGGATGAAAAACCAGTCTATATTGAACTAGCTGAACGTCAGCATATAAAACAAGGTGGTGGACATGCGTTAAAGCTACCCGGAGACGGAGACGCCTCTGTTCGCTTCATGGCGCCCGAGCAGGGACCGTTGAAGGCGAGGAAGACTTAAAGCCCTTCGTTCCGCCTAGGTCAAAGACCCATTTTCAAGAAGTTAAAGAAGTTTTAAAGTTTAAAGAAGTTAAAGAAGTCGAAGAAGTTTTGAAGTATAAAGAATTTAAAGAAGTTTTGAAATATGACATGCCTGAAGTGGTGCCACATCAAACAGGAATAGATGAGGAAACCGTCTTGTGGCTACATGGCAAGTTGAAGGCTGAGGCCCCAAGTGATGGGCGATGGATCACCGCACTCCTAGGGATCGTTGGAACGCAAGCAATGGACCCGGCTGCCAGGGACCTACGTGAAAGTATCCGAAAAGGAGCTGGGGTGCCGCTGGTAGACCGCTTTGGAGTTGTGGGGCGTCAGGAGGACGACGGAGCAGTAGCGGTTTGGTGTCCGAGGAAGTATAGAAGTAATATTCTCAACTTAGCACATGGAATACGCCACAACACGAGACAAGGAATGAAAGAGATTATCACGAAATGGTTATGGTGGCCGACGATAGAGAAGGATGTGGACACGCACTTTAGTCAGTGTTTGTGTTGCCAACACTTTAAAGAAGATGACCTGTGCCACGGAATGTTAAAACCGTGGGGCGCAGTTTTAATAACAATAATTGAAGATTTGCCAAGGACCAGACACAGTAGATTTACAACACTGTACTGTGCTATAGATGTATTTAGTGGATTCATAGAAGCAAGACCACACAGAAGTATTCACCCAGCCTCGCTTATAGAATTTGTACAAGCCGAAGTGATCAGCAGATGGGGAACACCCAGTTTGTTGATGCTAACATCAGATGTGGCCAAGTACAGGGAGAAGATAGCCCATGCAACCAACATAACAACGGTTGGCACGGCAGAGAGTTTAGTAGCCGCCACGATGATACCATTCCAACGAATGAAGACAAGAATTTTAAGTATGACCAGAGAAGAATGGCCTCTACAGCTGCAGTCCTTGCTGAATCAAGCCAGGAGCCGCAGAGATGACTTCAACGGAGCCACAGCCAGAGAGATGGTGATGAACACCAAGACGATCCTCCAGACTCGAATGTTCTAAAGCGTAGCATAGAGTAGAAATGGAGCTACGGCCAGAGGGATGGCGATCAACACCAGGACAATCCTCGAAGAAGCAGATGAAGAAAAAGTGTATATATTAATTAGGTAAATTGTAACTGTCAATATTTTTGTTGTTGTTGTTCATTCGACAACAGCTAATTGGATCTCTTCAGGGGGGTGGTGTTCTGGTATTGGATTTTACTATAAATAGCCGACAATTTTGTATGCTATTCAGTCATTCACGGGGGTTCAAACAAGAAAGATCAAATTAGCTGCAGTCATCATATGACGTCATAACTCGAGATGATGAGTTATTTTCACAAGAATTAATTGTAATACGTAGTTTCAGTGGAAAGTTCCTAAAGCATAAACTGGGACTTTCTTGGGTGTTGTCCAAATAATTATCGGACCAATAAAATAATTGTTAAAGTTACGAAGTTGTTTAATTTTGTGTTTTTAAGTTGAATAAATACTTAGGCATAAAAAGTGTTATTAGTTAGATATTATAAAGGGTCAGAATAAGACCATTATAATATACAGAGTTAGGAAAAAGTTTTAAAACAATTTTATTACGTTTTAACAAGACTGTTGTGATTTAGACACATGGCCTTAAATTACGCAGCAGTCTTTGACAGAATGCAAGACGTGCTGCTACCGTCTTCGCCGAGCGGCTTTCTGGAGGCCTGGATCAATGATGCCATGGCCGCATACTCGCCCAATGGACAAACAGAACTCCAGGAAGTTCGCTACGACTTTCCCGTCAACGTTACGGAGGTGGCGAAGGGCCCAGACCGAGATGCCACATCTGCACCTGGTGTCCAGGACCTGTTAGGGTTCTCTAAACCTCCGTCCGACTGCCGGCCGAGTGGCGAAGAAGTGGCAAGCGACCCAAACCCCGTGGGTGACTCACCGCAGGCAATAACAACTAAGCCTGCAGAAGAGGATCTCTGGTCGTGGTGCGAAGAAATACAGCCGTGGGGAATACTGGGTGAAGAGGATGAAAAACCAGTCTATATTGAACTAGCTGAACGTCAGCATATAAAACAAGGTGGTGGACATGCGTTAAAGCTACCCGGAGACGGAGACGCCTCTGTTCGCTTCAATACCAAGCCCTTGATATTTACAATACATTTAAATACTTTTATTTGAGTGGGTAGGGATACAACTCTGCATTCTACTTATACATTTTTTTAGAGCAAATAGTGCCAATATAAAACTTCTTTTGAATAGTTTGTGGTCAGTAAATATTAGTTACGACTAGTAATGCACAAGCCTTCTTAAACAATGCGAGTGCAACAAAGTGGGTCAACATTTTTTTCCGAGGGCCCTCTCAAAAATGGTCGTTTTATTTTTTTATGGATATTGCCTTTCTAAAGTATTAAAACTCAAGACTCATCTGTAACATTAAATATGTATGCTGCTATCCTATTCTAACACCTAGAAATTCCTAAATTGATATCATTTTATAACATTTTTTAAATTAACTCATTTAAATCGCGCGCCAATTGAAAATGACGACCAATCGGCTTAGCGAGCGCTTGACCGCATCTGATTGGCTGATTTACATAACCGTATCAAACGTGTGTCTGGCGGGGCAGTAATGCCACCGTCCAAAACGCGTTGTTTTCAATCCGGATTTTGTTATAAAGTATTAAGTCTATAACTAGTAATTTCTTGTATTAATAACACAGAATTAAAGAGCTAATAACTTGATAATGTCCCGAACAGTTAATGTGTTGTTAAAGTGAATAAATGTCCCGCTAGAATCATTTGAAATGGTAACGGTATAACGTGGATTTCTTGCCGATATGTTTTTTATTTCAAGGTATGTACAAATAAAACTAGAGCAATACGTAGACAATTTTTCGTGTAATAGGGTAGAAACTAAAGCATATTAAAGTTAAGTAGAAAAAATTAAATATTCAAAAAAGGTTATCTGATGAAACTGATGTATTAAATGTGGCAACACTGCTCAAAACACATGTTTTGGGCTGACGATATCTAAAGACAATATCTGACAGTAACTGTCAGATTTTTGTCAACAATTTTTTTTTTGACAAGTAGTACGAATCAGCTGTTTGATCATTGGCGCGTAGGTGTTTTGAGCTAAATTTTTGAAGGCATTTTTCTCGAATTTCTAGCTTCGAGCGCCATTTAACGCAATTTTTCCCCAATTCGGCTCGACCTATAGATTTACGGGTTAAAAAATAATAAGTCATTTCCATAACACCCTGTATATGGTGGTATTATCGGCATGCGTTTTAAGACAAATGTATGCCAATTTCCAATGGAAATACGGGGTGCCGAAAATTAGCCCAATAGATCTCTACTATATACTGCATATAAAGACTAAACCAGCCATGTCAAACTCAAAATCACTGGTTGGCCAAAAGCATGAAGACCATAGACTAGGTGGGCCGCAAAACCTAATCTTAAAGAAGACAAACTACTGAAAATCTTAACGAAAAAAAGTACTATTATGTTAGATTAGAAGTATATTTATTAAATTTCCAATAAAAAGGACATTACAAAAACTTACAAACATTAACTTCTTTTGCCAGATATTTGACATCTTTTGTCTTTAATTAAGTTGTCTATTTGTGGCGTGAATTTATCGGCGGAAATAACTTTTAAAACTGCGTCCAAGTGTGCGTCCGTCAATCGCGATCTTGCGGGAGATTTGTTTCCTTTCATCAAAGAAAATAATTGTTCACACTTATAGGTACTTCCAAACATTGACAGGATTTTACAGGCAAATTTTCTCATTTCTTGGTATTGAAAAGGCAAGTACTTATAAAATTCGAATGTACCAACACTATCAAATTTTTCTTTTAAATGGGTTTGACACTGAATCTCAATCACTTCCATCTGCAAGTGAGGGGGAACTTTATCAATATCGATAGTGAAAAGACCAGTAAATAAAGAAAAATTGTTTTCTTGGGACTTAAAATCCTGAAAACGCTTTTCAAATTCTGACAGAAGGCTTCCCATTTTCTCTGTATACATTTTGTATGATATTGGGCCACTTGTACTTTCCTGATACGCCCTGCAAGTCGGAAAATGTGACAGATTATCCACCGCTAACTGGTTTTTCCACAGCATCATCTTACACTTGAAAGCTTTAACATGATCATGCATATCTGTTATAACTTGACGTGGTCCTTGCAATTTCGTATTTAAGTCCGACAAGTGTTTTGTGATGTCTACCATAAATGAAAGATCTTGTAAAAAAGGTACGTCGGATAATAAGCTGACATCTTGTTCTTTCACTTCCATGAAAAGGCGTATTTCTTCTTTGAGTTTCCAAAACCGATCGAGAACCATAGAACATGAAAGCCATCGCACTTCTGCATAATAAGGTAAACCAGTGTACTCACTTTCTAAATCACGTAAAAACGCAGAAAACTGTCGCTGATTCAAGCCACGTGACCTTATGAAGTTTATCATTTTTTTCACTGACTTTAAAACGCTTTTCAACTTGATCACTTTTGAGCATAAAACTTCTTGGTGGATTATGCAATGAACATTATGAAAATCTGGTTTGTCACTGCCCGTTTCTCTGATCTTTGTTTGTAATATTTTAATGAAGCCATTATTTACTCCAGTCATTGAAGGAGCTCCGTCTGTTGCAACGGAACACAGTTTTGACAAATCTAAATTGTACTTTTGCAGAAGTCCATAAACAGCATTGAAAATATCCTCCCCAGTTGTTGTATCATGCAATGGTACTAATTCCAGTAATTCTTCATAAACGTTGATATCTCTATCAACAGCACGAAGAAAAATAGCGAGTTGCGCCACACCACACACATCTGTACTTTCGTCACAGGCAATAGAAAATGCAATGAAAGAGTCTGATTTTGTTTTTATCTGTTCGCTTATATTGGCAGCCAACTCGGTAACTCTTTTAGCGACAGTATTCCGGGACAAGGATATATTTTGAAAAGCCTTCACGCTCCCGGGACTTACAATTTCCGCGGCCTTTACAAGGCACTCTTTTATAAATTCACCTTCAACAAATGGTTTTGAGTGTTTTGCGATCAACTCCGACAGTACGTAGCTCGCTTGAACGGCAGATTCATTTTCTTGCTTTGGACGTGTAAACATAAGCTGTTGATCTTTTAACCGTGATTTTAACTCTTTTAACTTTTCGTTTCTAATCATGCCTGTATACTTGTCAAACTTAGTTTTATGACTATCATAGTGACGTTTTATATTATATAATTTTGGGACACCGACTGTACTGTTACAAATCAAGCAAATAATTTTGTCTTTCACTTCACAGCAAAAAAACTCTAATTCCCACTTTTCTTGAAAGATACGATGCTCATCTCCAAGTTTCCTCTTACTTCCACTTGGTTTTGAAACAGACATGTTAAAAACTTTATCCGAAATAAATAACAATAAGTACTGTTACGTGTTGTAACAATAAGTACGCAACTAAACTCGCAATTCTATCGCAACTGACTCATAACTAACTGAACAACTGAACTCAATCGAGCGGTATTGGCTTATATACGGATTGTGATTTCTCGACAGTTCTTTCCAGAATGTTCAGGTAGCGTCATCTGTATTCTCGCGCGATAGAACTTTCCGGAACAAGCCAGGCTTTTAGGTTGAGCGCGCATCTTAGTTCATGCTCCTAAATATAGATGGCACTATTTGGGCCATTTTTTACCAATCGTAACAGTACTTTATTTTCGGTTTTTAACAGGCTCGCAGGCCGCATTACATGGCTGTTTTCAAAATTGATTCGGGGCCGCAGGAAAATGCTCAGTGGGACGCATGCGGCCCGCGGGCCGCATGTTTGACATGGCTGCCAGCCATGTCAAACTCAAAATCACTGGTTGGCCAAAAGCATGAAGACCATAGACTAGGTGGGCCGCAAAACCTAATCTTAAAGAAGACAAACTACTGAAAATCTTAACGAAAAAAAGTACTATTATGTTAGATTAGAAGTATATTTATTAAATTTCCAATAAAAAGGACATTACAAAAACTTACAAACATTAACTTCTTTTGCCAGATATTTGACATCTTTTGTCTTTAATTAAGTTGTGTATTTGTGGCGTGAATTTATCGGCGGAAATAACTTTTAAAACTGCGTCCAAGTGTGCGTCCGTCAATCGCGATCTTGCGGGAGATTTGTTTCCTTTCATCAAAGAAAATAATTGTTCACACTTATAGGTACTTCCAAACATTGACAGGATTTTACAGGCAAATTTTCTCATTTCTTGGTATTGAAAAGGCAAGTACTTATAAAATTCGAATGTACCAACACTATCAAATTTTTCTTTTAAATGGGTTTGACACTGAATCTCAATCACTTCCATCTGCAAGTGAGGGGGAACTTTATCAATATCGATAGTGAAAAGACCAGTAAATAAAGAAAAATTGTTTTCTTGGGACTTAAAATCCTGAAAACGCTTTTCAAATTCTGACAGAAGGCTTCCCATTTTCTCTGTATACATTTTGTATGATATTGGGCCACTTGTACTTTCCTGATACGCCTTGCAAGTCGGAAAATGTGACAGATTATCCACCGCTAACTGGTTTTTCCACAGCATCATCTTACACTTGAAAGCTTTAACATGATCATGCATATCTGTTATAACTTGACGTGGTCCTTGCAATTTCGTATTTAAGTCCGACAAGTGTTTTGTGATGTCTACCATAAATGAAAGATCTTGTAAAAAAGGTACGTCGGATAATAAGCTGACATCTTGTTCTTTCACTTCCATGAAAAGGCGTATTTCTTCTTTGAGTTTCCAAAACCGATCGAGAACCATAGAACACGAAAGCCATCGCACTTCTGCATAATAAGGTAAACCAGTGTACTCACTTTCTAAATCACGTAAAAACGCAGAAAACTGTCGCTGATTCAAGCCACGTGACCTTATGAAGTTTATCATTTTTTTCACTGACTTTAAAACGCTTTCCAACTTGATCACTTTTGAGCATAAAACTTCTTGGTGGATTATGCAATGAACATGATGAAAATCTGGTTTGTCACTGCCCGTTTCTCTGATCTTTGTTTGTAATATTTTAATGAAGCCATTATTTACTCCAGTCATTGAAGGAGCTCCGTCTGTTGCAACGGAACACAGTTTTGACAAATCTAAATTGTACTTTTGCAGAAGTCCATAAACAGCATTGAAAATATCCTCCCCAGTTGTTGTATCATGCAATGGTACTAATTCCAGTAATTCTTCATAAACGTTGATATCTCTATCAACAGCACGAAGAAAAATAGCGAGTTGCGCCACACCACACACATCTGTACTTTCGTCACAGGCAATAGAAAATGCAATGAAAGAGTCTGATTTTGTTTTTATCTGTTCGCTTATATTGGCAGCCAACTCGGTAACTCTTTTAGCGACAGTATTCCGGGACAAGGATATATTTTGAAAAGCCTTCACGCTCCCGGGACTTACAATTTCCGCGGCTTTTACAAGGCACTCTTTTATAAATTCACCTTCAACAAATGGTTTTGAGTGTTTTGCGATCAACTCCGACAGTACGTAGCTCGCTTGAACGGCAGATTCATTTTCTTGCTTTGGACGTGTAAACATAAGCTGTTGATCTTTTAACCGTGATTTTAACTCTTTTAACTTTTCGTTTCTAATCATGCCTGTATACTTGTCAAACTTAGTTTTATGACTATCATAGTGACGTTTTATATTATATAATTTTGGGACACCGACTGTACTGTTACAAATCAAGCAAATAATTTTGTCTTTCACTTCACAGCAAAAAAACTCTAATTCCCACTTTTCTTGAAAGATACGATGCTCATCTCCAAGTTTCCTCTTACTTCCACTTGGTTTTGAAACAGACATGTTAAAAACTTTATCCGAAATAAATAACAATAAGTACTGTTACGTGTTGTAACAATAAGTACGCAACTAAACTCGCAATTCTATCGCAACTGACTCATAACTAACTGAACAACTGAACTCAATCGAGCGGTATTGGCTTATATACGGATTGTGATTTCTCGACAGTTCTTTCCAGAATGTTCAGGTAGCGTCATCTGTATTCTCGCATGTTTGACATGGCTGGTCTAATCCATACAACCAATTATCGGCACTAGTGCCGAGGATGGGTTCAACAACTAATTTTAAGGTACCAATTATCGGCATCCACAATATAAATAAAAATCTACTTATAAAACAGTTTTTGACAAACAAATATTGAAAACATTACAATCTAATAATAAAAAATCGAAATATCATGTCGACATGGTATCGTTTAACAGGAAAAATCTCATGTTAAAACTTACCCGTTTCTTAAGACGTGTCACAAGTAATGCTTTGCACAACAGGTTGGCGCGAACTGCCCGATATAATTTCTAACACTGTCATTACCGATTTTGACAGACGACCAATTGTTTTAGCAGAGGGGGAGATATGGATTGTACCATATGCATGGAAGTATTTTATATATGTTTCTAGCTATATAATCGTTATTTTTTGGGATTATGTGTGCCGGTAATTGGTGCAGTGCCGATAATAGGGACATTAACCTTATTATGTTCTTCAACTAAAATTTTCAAACGCATATATTCAGAAAATTGGAGGACTGGGGCTGTTACAACGTCTATTATTTCCCGTAACAAAATCCACAAATTCCAAAGAGGCAATTCTCTAGGGATTAAATCACCAATAAGCAAACCAAGATATCTAGAAAAGCAAAGCATTTCTGTGGCAGAATTTTGTTGTTTTTTAAAGCATCAGTTGTAATTAATGGAGGTTTGTGTGATTTTTCGAGGTACGTGTAATCAAAGTTTTTAATTCTTAGGTTTAAAATATTTAGCGAAAACAATTTAAGTTCAAATATTAAAGTATTTAACATATTACTGATGTCATAATTACATACCCCTTCAAACACATTATGCATGACATCAACAGCAAAATTAATACGGGGTGCCGAAAATTAGCCCAATAGATCTCTACTATATACTGCATATAAAGACTAAACTGTCCCCTAGGTAAGTTAGATATTTATGCTAAACTCGACCTAAATACAGTCTAATCCATACAACCAATTATCGGCACTAGTGCCGAGGATGGGTTCAACAACTAATTTTAAGGTGCCAATTATCGGCATCCACAATATAAATAAAAATCTACTTATAAAACAGTTTTTGACAAACAAATATTGAAAACATTACAATCTAATAATAAAAAATCGAAATATCATGTCGACATGGTATCGTTTAACAGGAAAAATCTCATGTTAAAACTTACCCGTTTCTTAAGACGTGTCACAAGTAATGCTTTGCACAACAGGTTGGCGCGAACTGCCCGATATAATTTCTAACACTGTCATTACCGATTTTGACAGACGACCAATTGTTTTAGCAGAGGGGGAGATATGGATTGTACCATATGCATGGAAGTATTTTATATATGTTTCTAGCTGCCGGTAATTGGTGCAGTGCCGATAATAGGGACATTAACCTTATTATGTTCTTCAACTAAAATTTTCAAACGCATATATTCAGAAAATTGGAGGACTGCGGCTGTTACAACGTCTATTATTTCCCGTAACAAAATCCACAAATTCCAAAGAGGCAATTCTCTAGGGATTAAATCACCAATAAGCAAACCAAGATATCTAGAAAAGCAAAGCATTTCTGTGGCAGAATTTTGTTGTTTTTTAAAGCATCAGTTGTAATTAATGGAGGTTTGTGTGATTTTTCAAGGTACGTGTAATCAAAGTTTTTAATTCTTAGGTTTAAAATATTTAGCGAAAACAATTTAAGTTCAAATATTAAAGTATTTAACATATTACTGATGTCATAATTACATACCCCTTCAAACACATCATGCATGACATCAACAGCAAAATTTGAAGTCACATGAAAACCAGAAAGCTGATTAAAAACACATTTTTCTTTAATTCCTGTTTGACTAAGATCATTTAAAATAACGTCTTGGGCATAATTTTCCTCAGTTCTTAAATTTTCTGGAATTTCCACTGCGGATGAAAAGGATTTTTTTTTTAATTTTACATACTCGACACCTAAAATTGGCGGAAAAACTCTCTGTAAATCCTAGAATAGAATGAAGCCCTAGATTGTCACCTAAAATAAGGCCTAACTTTAAATAAATACATTCTTTGGTACCATTAACATTGATTTCGAGACCTACAGTTTGTAAAAACTCTAACTCCTTAATAATTTCCCGAAACACAGCTTGATTTCCAAAATGACTTCGATCTTTGGAATAAAATAGTGAAAATAGAAAAATATTATCCAAAGAACCCGAAAATTCTTCTGGAGTTGATGCAAGGGAAATGTAAACAGCTCCTAGCTTATTTTTGCCGGAATGAGATCCCAATGGATTTCCAGTTTCATAGTCGTCGAAGAACAAAAATATTGGAAACACTATTCTGCCATTATAGTCCTTAATTTTATCTAGCCATAAATTACCCTGCACAAAATTAATAAACGTGTATCGATTAGAAATCAAGCCGTTATAATATGTTTTCATTTTATCTAAAACACCTGAAGTTTCAAAAAACAGTTTAAGTGTTTTTCGCAATGGGACTATTTTACCAACCACATTTGTTGGTTTTAGAACCATAGTTTCATTGACAGCAATAGTTAACATTTTTTGGCCAATAACGAAATCATTAGCTTTTACATAATATCCACTCGATGAAAAAAATTCGAAGCACTTGTATTCTGATAAAAATGGATCAAAAGAATTTTCTAATGTTTCAAAACAATATTTTATATTATCAGTATCTTCTTGTGCTTCGTTTAAGCCATCTAGTTTAGTAAAAATCAAATCTTTTAAAAACTTCATTAAAGAGTCGTCATTTTTACAAAACAGTTACAAATTTCTTTTATTATTAGCTGAACCGCGACACGCGGAATTAAAGAGTTATTGTACAATTTTGACACGAAACAAGAAATATTAGATTTGTGCTGGTCAACATAGTATTGTATACTTTGGCTTAAATTTGGTAAAACGTCCAATTTATGGTTTTTTGTTTCTATATTTGGTGTACTTTTGGGTTCTGAACATGATGGACCTTCTGTTAATTTACTGCACAAATTTAGAGTATTAAGATCGTGACCTTTAATATGTTTACGAAACGAGTTCAAATTTTGGAAGACTCTTAAACAATTAGGACTCAAGCACTGATGTATATCGTTATCCTTAAGATTGTGTTGAAATCTAAAATGAAAAATTAATACTTTCGCTCCGGGAAAACTCTCTTTACACATAAAACACTGCATCTTATAAAACGTCTCTTAAAACTATCATTACACTGAAACAGTTAATGTAATACAGAGGAAACAGTATGTTTCTTATTTAAGGCTTTTAAAGTCAGATATTATAGCGGTTACACTTGTGAACTTTTCATCATGTGAAGTAAAAATTTAATATACTGCTTGTTGCAAAAACAGCCAAACAAATTTGGCTTCTTGGCAATATTCTGCATCCAAAACGTGACTTATTTTAAATGTTAAGTCAACAGCCTTGCAAGGAGTATCAACCTTATAATAAATTTTGTTAACATTAACATAGCAAGCCTCAATGTTGCTGTCACTAACTATTATTGTCGGAAGTGGCTGAGCAGCAAGTCCATGCAACTCGTATTTTTCCTGTCTCTGTTGAAGTTTAACTTCCATGTCAGCAGCATCCTAGAAATAATAAAGGTTCTTATAAATAGGGAGTATGTAATAGCTATTTGTGTATTAAGAGCGGAAAGTGATACTTTGCCGATTGAGACAGAAAGTTGCCGCGCGACGCGTCAGCGGAGCTCGGCAATCTGTCGAAAACGGCAAAGAACTTTCCGCTCGAATTACACACTAGATTTTTTCTACGATCACGATATATATGAAAAATAGTATATACTAGTTTAATTTTTTTTTTAAAACCTGACATGGGCCAACTTTTTTATTTAAAGAGTTAGGTAGTTATTTAAGCAAAAATAACTTACACTAACAAAAATAGAGAATACAATTAGTTTGTTGAAAAAATTAAGTAAAATACTTTTCATACTTTGTTTTGGATTTTTCGGGCAGTAGATTTAACGATACGTTTTTTGCAGCTTCGACGATATCCGGAGGTGTATTAGAAAATTCACTATCACTTGATACGACATCCATTATTTAATTTAACCATAAACTAATTAGAGAATACTTAAATAAATGATCAAATATTTAAATTTTACTACAATATTTACCGCTTTGTTTGACATGTGCCTCCTTGTTATAGAAATTAAATAGCCATTAGAACTTACCGCTTTGTTTGACATGTGCCTCCTTGATTATAGAAATTAAATAGCCATTAGAACCTCTTGTGTATGTTGTGTTGCCGACTTATCATCACATTTCTCGGCAAGTTTATACAGGGTGATTCAAAAGTACTTCGACAAACTTCGGGAGGTAATTGCCGGCAATATTTCAAGATGAAAAGTTCTTATAAACAGTGGTCCCTGGCGACTTCGTTACGGAGATACAGGGTGTTGAAATGTTAGAAGGAATGGTAATAATTTTTAAATAACTCCTTAACGAGTAATTTTTTTTTATGAAATTTGGTGAATTAAATAAGCATCTCAGGACACTTATTTTCAAAGTAAAACACATTCGTAAATTTAACCAGTGGCGTCGGTACAAAATGTGGCTATCATATTTTTTGTGGAAACTATGCCTAACCTAACCACACCACTGACTTATTTGATTTTAACTTTTTTTTTATGAATCCCCCATTCAATTACAACAAAAAAGTTCACGTGTGTTATTTTGCTACGAGGGCCAGTTTAATGTCAAATGATTATTATATTTGACTATACACAAATATTAAAAAATATGTTTTAAATTCAAAGATTTATTATGTAAGGGGTAAGGTATAACATTTAATTTAATTATAATTAAATAAGTGCGTTGCAAAAATTAAATGATTTTTAAATAAATTGTTCAAAATGTCCACCTTCAGCCAAGATGCAGGCATCTAATCTCCTTTGCATGGAATCTCGTACGCGTGCTAAGATATCTGGTCTGTTTCTTATTGCCTCAAAACCATCGATTATTCGGTTTCTTAGCACTTCTGCATTTTCGACTGGCGTCTTGTAAACGATTGACTTCAAATGTCCCCACAAATAAAAATCAAGAGGATTTAAATCTGGGGACCTTGGTGGCCACGGTTGATTTCCTTCCTCAACTCCCCTACCTATCCATCGATTTGGATAAATTTGATTAAGATGGGTCCTGGCCACTATGCTGAAATGGGCGGGAGCTCCGTCATGCATAAACCATATACGTCTTCGAGTTTCTAAGGGCACATCATCCAGTAAGAAAGGAAGTTCATTTTCCAAAAAATGTCGGTACGTCTCGCCATTAAGCCGAAGTGGAAGAAAAAAAGGTCCTATTAAGTAATCGCCAACTATTCCCCCCCACACGTTTAATGAAAATTGGTATTGAAAATTTCGTTCACTAACGGCGTGGGGATTTTCCAAAGACCAGATATGGTTATTGTGAAAGTTTGTAATCGCACTCTGAGAAAAATTTGCCTCGTCCGTAAAAAGTACATAATTTAAAAATTGGGGATTTTCAGCAAATTTTTCCAAAAACCACTGACACAAATTAATGCGCTGAGGAAAGTCCCTGGGTAAAAGAGCTTGTACCCTTTGAATATGGTACGGATACAACTGCTCATCGTGCAGAATTCTCCAAACTGTGGCTTGGGTGGAATTGAGAGCATCAGCAATTATTCGAGTGCTTGTATCTGGATTTTCCACTACAGCATTTAAAACAGCTTCTTCTAATTCTGGAGTTCGGGCTGTTCGCGGTCTTCCAGGAATGTCACGTGACCTCGCAAAACTCCCTGTTTTAGCTAAACGTCGGTGAAGATTTGAAAATGTTTCAGCAGCAGGCAGTACTCTGTTAGGATATCGCTCTTGATAGATTCGTCTAGCTGCTCGTGCATTTCCATCGGCAAGGCCATATACAAAATGCATGTCAGCTAAATGCGCATTATTTCTTAAGTAATCCATACCTTTTAAACAATACTATTAATATTCAATGAAAATGACAAAACTGAGAAATAAACCACATAAGCAACTAACTGTCAAATATGTTTTAATTCACGACAAATGCATTTCCAAAGCCGCCTTATCAAAATACAAAATATCAAAAAAGTATTTCCAAAGCCGCCTTGTCAAAATAGAAAATATTAGAAAATAACATACTATTCATACTAATAAATAAATATGCATGTCACTGAGAACATGTTATACTTAAATAGGCATCCTCAGATGCCTTCCTTTGGCATATACCTACATATTTGTTTATTGTAAGTATGTATAGATCTTAGTTAATATACTTAAATTAATATTTGAGTGTTTGATTAATTATTTAAAACATATTTTTTAATATTTGTGTATAGTCAAATAAAATAATCATTTGACATTAAACTGGCCCTCGTAGCAAAATAACACACGTGAACTTTTTTGTTGTAATTGAATAAAAAAAAAGTTAAAATCAAATAAGTCAGTGGTGTGGTTAGGTTAGGCATAGTTTCCACAAAAAATATGATAGCCACATTTTGTACCGACGCCACTGGTTAAATTTACGAATGTGTTTTACTTTGAAAATAAGTGTCCTGAGATGCTTATTTAATTCACCAAATTTCATAAAAAAAAAATTACTCGTTAAGGAGTTATTTAAAAATTATTACCATTCCTTCTAACATTTCAACACCCTGTATCTCCGTAACGAAGTCGCCAGGGACCACTGTTTATAAGAACTTTTCATCTTGAAATATTGCCGGCAATTACCTCCCGAAGTTTGTCGAAGTACTTTTGAATCACCCTGTATATTATTGAAGGCTGTAATCGTTTAATTATTTGAAAACTGCTGTTTGGATGGTTTGACATATTTAAAATTTATTAAAATATTTATTCTTAGGCTATAGTTTCTTTTAAAGTAACGACTGCCTTTATTTTATTTGCAAATAAAGTTAGGCGAGCGCCAAAGTTACTTTGGCGCTTTAGAGCGCCTATGATGTCAAAATATGACAAATTGGGGAAAACGCCAACTTTCTGATGACTTTACGAAGCGCAAAGGCCTACTTTAATTAGTGATCGTAGGAAAACACTATTGCGAAATTGCGATTGAACACACAGACACACAAATTTATCAAACTGCACGCATTTAAATATTATCCCAAATATCAAATAACTTATGACAAGACCATTACTATTTATAATTCCCTCACAGTTTATTATAGAACATCCAGAAAAATAGGGAAGGACCAATCTTAGCAAATAGAAAAATATCCATGGCAAGGTTAAATAAAATAGATCAGTGTCATATAAGAGGCATCAGACACATATTTTTTTTGACATAATAATTGTTTGAACAATGGTTTTCTAAAGATTATATCGCTGTTAGTATTAAAATATTAAAAGTATATTTAACTTAACAAAACGACTTACTGTAGCTTGAAGAACAAATCCTTGTTTTACTTCAATTTTCGATGGTTTCCATCTTTTATTTTGTTTCGATTCGATGAAACAATCTGTAAGGATAAAAACGAGATCCCGATCTAAAAGAGAACAAAAATTTCGTATAATTTCCATTTGAAGCATAAAAAAAGTTTTATTTTTTTAACTAAAAATCAATTATTAAACTATTATTGACAAGCGTCTAAAAAACCTTAGACAACATAGGTATTTAAGTAATCGTCGCGAAGTTATACTTATATAATATTATATACAGAGCTTTTGAATACTTCACAATTTGAGTTAATATGTACTTACCGCTTAGATTATCTGCCTCCAATTTTTTATTTTCTAGATTTTCATATCCTTCCATTTCTTGAATAGCATAGGAAGGCTTTTTTAACATGACATATTTCAAAACCATCCTCGCAAACTGAGGCCAATCGTTATAAAACTTATTTCCTTTTTTTGGGTACAAATTTTCAAAATCTTCTTCAAACTTAAATTGAAGTTGAAGATTATTGGTTTGAGAGAGAGAGAGGGTTTAAAAATAAAGTGTTTTTGTCGATACCTCAACATTAGTGAATGACCCCATCCCTTTTTACTTTAAAATAGGTTTTTTGAAGTGAAAATACAACTTATCTTAAATCATTATTTAATATTGAGATATCAATATTTAACGCAGTATTGACAAACTTTGGAATAATTTGCATTCTAGTACTTACAAGGGTGTACCCTAGTGGTTCTTTAAGTACCGGAAATGTATTCATGTACGATTCTATCGTAGTTAGAAATTTTTTTCTGGCCTCAATGGATGTTTCTTTCCAATATGTTTGCACTTGGCAAAATGGTTGGCTATTGTTTTTTAACCATGCAATTTTATCATTTGAGGATGGATCATCTGCAAATGATGAATTAATAAATGGCAACATTTATGACCAATTTAGTATTTTAACATTTAAAGGCTTCATTTTGGACCAAAATTATTGCAAACAAAATTTATTAGAATTATTAGCCTATATTAGCCTATTTTACCTTTAAAAGACAAGGACACATTGAAACTTACCTATGTTTTTAACCTTATCTTCATCGTCTGAATTCTTTGGCGACATAAGGCCCAACTGTTTTAGGTTGCTCCTCATATGTATGTAAGTACTCCAAAGTTTGCCTCTGGCTGCTTTAGGCTTGCCTTTGTGATTAACATATGGCACATAACATATTTCTGGACATTCGTGGGGAAATATGTCGTAAATTTCATTTGCCAGCTTAACAAAGCGCGTTGTTGCTATCCTAAAAGTAAACCTATGTAAGCAACAACATATTTTTGTTGTGTATGAGCAAGCCTCTTATCTGCAGTGGCGTGCCCAGAAATTTCCTTCGGGGGGGTTATCATTAAAAAAAAGCGCCGAAGGCGCTTAACAAAAAGAGCCGAAGGCGCTTAAAAAAATGGCGCCGCAGACGAAAATTTTTTTGGGTGCCACGCCCTTTTTTGAATCAAGGTGCTTGGTTTTTAAGTGGGAAAAATAAAAAAACCGTGAAACCAGGTCCGAAGCTGGTGAAAAGTGCGCTGTCACAAAAGCCCGCCAAAGGCGCCCCCGGAGGGCAAAATTTTTTGGAGGTGCCACGCCCATATTTTACCCAAAAGTCGTTGTTAAAATCGATAAAAAATGAGGATTTAAAAAAAAAAACAAGCTTCCTCGCGAGCTTCCCGAATCCGACGTCCACTTTATTTTTACAGCAACAACAATAATACTCGCATACTTACAGCGCTTAAAAAACAAGACACGTTCGGTTCTGGCTGGCCGCCATTTAAATTAGACTGCATTCCTCCGGGAGTTGGGAGATTTTGGGATGCGACAGGAAGGTAAAATAATATAAGATTGGCAATTGAAAAATATAATAAAAATTCAAACAAAAATAATCTTTAAAGGGAAAAACTGATTTAAAAAACCTACAATCCAAATTCAAGTCTTCGTTTTTTTGATTTGGTTAAGTCATTAATTACTTCGTCAATACTAACAGGAACTTCTCTGTGAATATTAAGAAGGGCTAAACCATTTAACCTATCTTGCCCTGTTGTGTTTCTAAGATAAGTTTTTAACCTTCTTAAAGTTGAAAATGTCCTTTCGTTGGAAGCCGTCGTCACAGGAATTGTAATAAATATTTTAAGAAGTTTAGCAACATTCGGAAATAGTTCGAGGTATCTTTCTCTTAAGTAAACTAATGAATCTATTGCACTTTTCGGTCTTTCGGTGTTTTCATTTAGTATTTTTTTCCAAAGCTCTACCTCCCCTAATATAATATCAAAGCTGTGAGCATCTAAAATGTGTTCATAAAACGTAAATAACTTTTGTAATTTTTGTTTGTCGACTATATCCGATTTTCCACTTGGAAGGATTACATCAAAACTTGCTAAAATGTTTTCATGTTTAAGTAGTCGATCTTTCAGATGTAATGTAAAGGAGTCTAAGAAGGGTATAAAAATCGCTCGCCTGTAATACACTTCAGGTGAAGAGAATGGTACATTTTCCCGTTGCGTTTGTCTGGAGGTAGTTCGTGGAACTGTTATCTCAACATTATATTTTTCGCATATTTTTACTGCCCGGCTAAACATTTGCTTAAATTCATTTTCAGCATTTTCTCGAATGTTACCTAAGGTATTTCCAACACTTTTTGCAAGGACAACAGCGCTACCCAAATCAGTATTAATTGTTTGTAAACTTTTGCATAGGGGCAAACTAATGGAAAATATTTTAGCAAGTATTTGTAGTGTTGTCTGGAATTCAATGGTTAAAACTGCTTTAACTAGCGCATATGCATCCGAGGAGGCATCTTTATCACACCAATTTTGTATTTCGCTTAAAGAACTAATAGCTACTTCTTGTAATTCCAAATATGTCAATATGGAATCATGCCTCTCCACCCATCTTGTCTGACACAGTTGCTTCAATTTTTTTTTTCTTTGTATCAGGACATAATTCCTCAATTTTTGTTTCGAATACATGTTGCCGTTTCGCAGTTCTAAAAAAATTGGCAACTTTTGCCAATGTTCCCATACAATTTCTTATTTGAGAGACGCTGCAAGCATCGGATATCGCTAAATTTAAAGAATGCGAAGCACAGTGAACATACAGAGCACAACTGTGTTTGTCGCGCACGTAGGCCTGGACGCCATGAAAAGCACCACTCATGGCTGAGGCACCATCATATCCTTGTCCAACCATATAGTTACAATCAATATTAAGCCCTGACAAAGTAGTTAATAAAACATTTGCTAAATTTTCTCCAGTCATACTTGTTACGGGAACAAACTTGACGAAGTGTTCCTCAACTTTTAAACTAGATTCATTAAAAAACCGTAAACACAAAGAGAATTGTTCAATACCTGAGATATCAGTCGATTCGTCAGCCAGGACAGAGAACAATTGTGTTTTATTAATTTTCTCAACTATTTTCTGGATTATGATTTTGCCGCATGTAGAAATAATTTCGTTTTGCGTTTTTGCACTTAAGTATGTTGCATTTTTTGTTAGAGTTTCCAGATGCTTTTTCAATGATTGATCTCCAGAACGTAACTTCGATTTTAGTATTGCTCGAAAATTTCCTTCGTTCTCTACTGTTTCTTCGGAAGATTCAATAGAGCCAGAATCCCGGTGTCCTCTTAATGGAATGCACTGACGTCCACATAAAATAATTGTGTCCACTATGGGCGCGATTTTTTTTCGGTTTTCCTCTCTTTCTTGTTTAGCGGCTTCATCAATTTGTTAATTTATCGGTTCTTGCTTTTTTTCCATTATTAGTGCTATATTCTGCGATTTAATTATACTAAATTTGTGATACTCACTACAATCGTGGCTCTTAAATACTTCAATCGCATCTTTCCAGTTGTCAAATTTTTTCTTAACTAATTTATTGAGTACTTGATGTTTGCCAGTACCTGCTGTTTCTCCGGCATAAAAAACACAGAACTTACAATAAGCACCATCCACCTTTTTTGAATACGCTAACCACTTCCACCTGTTAAACCAATTATATTGAAACTTCAGATTTCTTTTTCCAGTAGATGGAAATCCAAAATTAGAATCTGGATACCAAATATCTTTTAATAACTCCGGCGCATTCTTTTCCCCTACTCGGTCCCGGTCTGTGTAATTGCAGATATCATGTTCATCGTAATATTCGATGATTGGTTGATGTTGAACTTCAATTTCAACGTTGATCGCTTGGGAGGAATGAGAAGTAGACGTGGATGTTGACGATGTTGTAGACATAGAAACGGACGTGGACGTAGATCCAGTTACTGTATCATCACCATTAGTCTTTTGTTTTTTAATTAGAAATGAGTCCAATGTGTTGGTTCTTCGCTTACTGTTACCACTGCCTGAGCCACTCATGATTGAATGAATTTTCTGAAATTTCAAATGACTTATGACATGATACTCATAATAGGACAGTAACTATACCTAACAAAGCGTAAATAATTATATTACACCTTTAAAATAAAATAATATAGGCAATAACAACCTATATTATCATTATCTTATTTTAAAATAAATATTTTTCAAACACAGGTCGCGTGAGAAATAAAAAGAAATTGTTTTCCCGAAATACACAACATGGAAGAAATGTCATGCCTCATAATTGCCCTTAAGGCCCCCACAGACGCTCAGTTTTTTAGCACATGCCGACTGTGCAAACCGGGTTTGCGCAGGCATATCGGCACGTCTGTGGATACATCCGGCCGACTGTTCAGGCCGTTAGCCTGGCCTGAGTAAATTCAAACCTGCTTGATATTTGGCCTGCGCGAGCCAACAGGCCTGAGCGTGTGTGTGCTTGTTCAGTTCATTTGGTCAGTTAAAATAACAAAAAGTTGAAATAAAATGTCGTCAAACTTAAACAAACAGTTTGTATGTTAATTTATTGATTTATATAAAATCTTTCCGTGTTTGAAAACCCATTTCATTTTGTAAAATATACTTAAAAAAACTAAAAACTGCTTATGTCGTAGTTTGTGCAAGTTAAACTGTAGAAAAATCTGTTATTATAAAACTGCGTGTGTGTCCGAGAGGCACAAGTATAGGTGAAATTGCGCAAACTGACCTGCACAGTCGACCTGTGCTAAAAAACTGAGCGTCTGTGGCTGCCTTTAGATAGAATTCCCCAAAACAAACGACTACTATCCGACCTGAGAACATTTGCCTCGCGACACTGCGCACCTCGGCAGAATTATTTGACCGAATTCACGCTAGCGCAGCGACCCAATTCGCCCCATTTGACCATATACACATACACAAATACACACACTGAACAAAAACAAAAAAACATTTATTTTTTTAGATTAGTCAATATTTCCACAGGGTGATTCAAATTTTTTTTTAAGGCTTAGCTTAAAATAAATTTATTTAACATTTATATAAAATATTTTAAGTGTTAAATTTTTTTTGAATAACTTTATATATAATATATAACCAGTCAACGATTGCTTACTTTTTACTTTACTATACTTACATGGGTTGTGTGATAAGTTCTGTGCACCAAATTCACTAGACAGTCTAGACACAACACATAAGATAGAAATGAGATCGTATCCGATAAATAAATGTATAGGTTTTTCTTTTTACTATATAGACGAAGACGACCGACACCGACACTACTTACTACTTACACCTTACTCCTCTATCTAATAAATGAAATAGGGAAATAGGAAATAGCCACGGGCAGCAGTCGGAGCGGGGCGCTGGCGTTGGTGACGTAATATTATAGGTATATTGTACTGTACGTACGTATAATAATTTGTAATAATCTCAATCTGTATTCTGTACCTCCACAGCTACACCACAGAAAGTGTACAGACAGTGCAATAATTATTATTCATAGATTCATAGAAGATGACTTTGTTGTTTTGTAGAGTGGGTATATCTTTTTTCGGTTTTTATTTTTATTTTCTTTAGTTTTTTGTTTAGAAATTCGAAGCCTTGGGGGGGGGTTTGAAACCCCCCCCCCATGGGCACGCCACTGCTTATCTGGATTATTTTTTAGTTCGTGGTTAACAATGATGCTTGATAATTTGTTTCTCAGAAATTGCTTATTTGCTCCATAACTTGCTTTTATCATCGCTCCTTCGTCTGTAGTATCCAGCAAATATTTTACAGTCTAAAAAAAATAGCATAATTTTTAAATTTAATTATCAAAATAGGTAATGTGAATTGACATACTGAATTGGTGTCTACTCCAGCTGGAGAAATAATGTAAGCTTGCCCAACCATTGCCTTTTGCCTGTAAATATATTGAGCCTTCAAGTTTTACAGACACTTCAGAATCGGTGGAAGCCAGCTAAAAATAAATCATCTTGATGAGAAAGGCAAATAAGACTTTGAACAACTTAAAAATAATTTCAGCTGTCATCAAAGTATAGTACTACTTAATGACTAAAATATGCTGTGACATTTTTTGTTATAACACGTTATTATATGTATTCTGCTAAATGGAAATAACATTAGTCAATTTAAACAAATAAACATTTTTTGATACTATACTAGTTAATAAAATAACTTTACTATTATGCAATAACCAAAAATATTTACTTACTTCACTTGATATATCGTCATTTTCACTTTTCACTTCAATTATTATGGGCATATTTTTTAGAGCTTGATAGCTCTTTAATGCGGCCATAAATTTTACTCTAGGGCCGATTTTTGAAATGATTTCTTTTATAGTGTCATCATTAAGGTTTAGCAAAGCTTCTTTATCAATCTCATGTTCTTAAACAATATATAAAATCAAAAAAATAAGTTTTCGTGTTTGTATCTAACGCTCTGTAGCCAATATTGTAAAAATATTTTTGTGCTAAAGTACCTCGTAAAGTACCAAAGGATTATTTTTCTTTTTTAGAATAAATTTTCATCGATAGTCGCGAATACGTCTTCTACTCACATATAAATCTATTTACCTAGCAAATAAAAATTCATAGAATCATTAGATACAAACCATATTCGCAACAGCGAGCGTCGGGCGAAGAGTTATCTTTTCGATTTTGTCCTGTTAATTGTAGAAAAAACTAGTAGTTCGTTTATATTTATTTAAAAATGCATATGCTTTACCCCAGAACCGGGTTAGTTCACAGTTAATGAATCTTCTTTTTTATCACAAAGGTACTTTTCCACATTAAACGGCCGACCTGTTTCTACTATTATGTACACATTATGAATGACTAAAAGTTTTCTACAAATTAAAACTGTTTTTTTATCTTATGAAAAAAGATAAGGCATAAGGCACCTTACTCTTTACAGGTTCAGTATTTTTTCATAAAGAAAAAGAATATATAAGAACTTAGAAAAAGTTTTCCCTTTGCAGGCAACTTCGACAGAGATACACTGTTTTTCGATATCTAAAGCCTAGTCCAGACCTACAAATATTTGCCACCAAGCAAAAGTTTATAAACATACACATGTTGCATTTTGTTTAAATGTTTTTAAACAAATGTGTGCAAACACTTTTTAAACAGATTTTATACAGATTATGTTTAAATGTTTGCGAGCAAATGTTTCTAGGTCTAGGCTTAAATAATTATTATGTATATTATAGGGATAATAAGACCTAGTTTGCTGTAAATATTATACCTAAAGTGTGTGCCTGTGTGTATTTTATAAACCAAACACAGAAAATAAGTAGGTATTACAAAAACGTTTCTTTCGTGGTTAAAGTTGAAGTTTAAATAACTTCAAGGTCAAGGTTGCGGTTAAAATTTAACTAAATCAGGCTAATCAGGCACGTGAATGTTCTTATTTAAGTTCGGAACAATAGGTATATTTAATTGTTACGGACAATATTAAAATTAAAATAAAAAACTTGAAAAAAATGTTAAGACAAAACCAACCTTTTCAGTAGGGGAGACCGGTGTCAATTGTAACAAAATTTACTTTTTTATTTTTCTTTAGTTAACCTTACTCTTTGAAAAGTTGAATTTACTTTTTTAAGAATGGGTAGTACGTTATATATAGTTTTTTCGAATTTAATCCTATAAAAATGTTGCTATTATAAAACTAGACGACTTTTAAGGTGGCTTAACAACTGTTACAACTGCCACCCAACTGGTGTCAATAGTAACAAAGGCGGTGTTAGTTGTAACAGTTAAAAAAGCTTTTAAAAAAAATAATTTGCTTAAAAATAAATTTATTTTTTACGTGAAATACAAAAAAATTTTATTACCTACATGTTGCACTAAATGTAAAAATATCCCAGTGAATATTAATTTTGTTAGTCTTCATCTGAATTACAGTTTATGCAAACGTAAAATGGGCTTTTGTCTGTGCAGTTTAAATGTGCCCATTCTTTGCATGTTTTGCATTGTATCCAATCTTCTGTGCTCACAGAATATGGTCCAGAACACACTAAACAGAAGTAGTCATCATCGGAAGAATCTAAAGAGTAATTTTCTTCTGGCTTCTTCTTGACGGTTTTCATTCTTTTGATCTTAAATTTATTAGTTTTGATACTTGTAGATTTGTTTGTAGTATTTTGACCAATTTGGCGTTTTACTGTAACTTTTTTCCTTAAATTTTGTTCTTCAATTAAGATCTTCTGTGGTGTGTCAGTTAATATTGCAGTTTGTCGTTTCATTCGTCCCCCTTTTCTGGATTTAGAGTGGTCTGCTTTAGGTAATGGATTTAGAATATCAGGTGTAATGAATACTGTCGGTTGTGATTGTGGAGTGTCTTTGGCTGTCGATGGTCCTCGCTTTGGCGAAGGAGTAGTGTCTCTGGCAGTCGATGGTCCTGGCTTTGGCGAAGGAGTAGTGTCTCTGGCAGTCGATGGTCCTGGCTGTGGCGAAGGAGTAGTGCGTATGGCTGTTGATGGTTGTGACGAAAGAGTAGTGTCATTGGCTGTCAATGGTCCTGGTTGATTTTCATTTAAATTGGCAGGTTTAACTGTTGGCGATTTTGTTTGGTTTTCTTGCTCGTCATCAAGTGGTCTGTCAGTAACAGTAGATGGCAAAAAATCACAATCTTGGAATATTTCACGGTTAAAAGGCCAAATGCCGGTGCAAGAGAAACCAGCTAGAATATTTGATGGCGTCGTAGCTAAAGGGAGTGATGCCTTAACAATTGAAGGTAAATCATAGATGGTCATGCGCTTTCCTGGATTATTCTTCATCCATTGATCTCCAGAGCTATTAAAATATTTTTTAAAAGGACCATATACTCCTCGGTCTAATGGTTGGAGTCGGTGGGAGGTGTGTGGGGGAAATGACAATAATGTAATAAAATTAGCTCTGCAATAATCTATCAAGGAAATAGATACATGTGAAGAGTGATTGTCCAATAAAACTAGAACTTTATTAGTCTCGCTGGGTTTGGCGTGTTTTACTAAGTGTTTCATAAAGTCAAGAAACTCCTTCGCTTGCATCCATCCGGACTTATTTCCTCTCCCAATGCATCCAATAGGCCCGTCTCTAATAAAATGATCCTTGAAATGTAACCGGGGAAATAAAAACATTGGCGGAATTGCGTTACCAACTGCGTTAACAGCCACACACAAAGTAACAAGTGTTCCACGCTCTTGCGATGCTACTGATCCTACTTGCTTCGTCCCCTTTTTCGCTATTACCTTAGTTGGCTTTTGAACCGTGGAGACACCAGTCTCGTCAATATTGTAAATATTTTGTGGTTCAAAAGTATGTCTCCAATACAGTTGCCAGTTTATTAAAAAAGTTGGAGACGTTCTCTCTATTGAAGTTCATGGCTCGTGCAAGGCTAGTTGCTTGGGGTGTGCGAAGGGTTAAACGAGGATTTCTTCTCAAGAAAGCTGCGAGCCAATCTTCACTAGCCTGTTCTACATCATTCCATTTTTGAGGATAGTAAAGCTGGTTAGCAGAAGCAAACTGAAATGCTAGTTTACGAAGATCCTTTGTAGTGAGCCCAAAGTACAAATCGACAGTTTTTTCACAGTATTTTACCAGCTGTGACTCTTGCTCAGCAGTAAATACCCTATTATGAGGATTGTATCCCACCTTAGGCTGTAAGTTGTTATGTAGAGCATTAACAAAACGATTTAATGTAACATGGCACATTCCATAACTCTTAGCCACGTTTCTAACAGATTGGCCATTATCAATCACCTTTCTCGATGCTTCTTCATAAATTTCTTTAGGTATCAGACCTCTATCGGTCTTTCTTGGTCTGGGTTTCACCATTTTTGAAATAAATCTGTAAAAAAGAACATTTTTGTTATTAAAATAATTTTGAAAACCATTATTTTGGGTATTTCGCCACAAATATTTATTGAAAACTTTATAAATACCTACTTTATAATAATATATTTTAAATAAGTAAAAGAAAAGTAAGGACGTAGTCAGTACAAGCACTGAGCAAATGGCCCTTCTGAAATGAGCAAATCGCTCTTCTAAAACTGAATAAAAATAACATTAATTCTAAATGAAATGAAAAACTTTGACGTTTTGACAACAGGTGTCAATTGTAACACGTTACAATCGACACCGTAGTATCTGTTACAACCGACACCCCATAACCTTAAAAAAAATTATTTAAATTTCTGTATTTTTAAAGCAAAATAAAGGACAACTATCCACCAAAAAATAAAGCAAAAACAACCACAACACAAACAAACAATTTCCGTCGCCACGTTTATTTACTTTTTCACGAGATTATAAACGTTTGTCTACGAAACCAACGGCGTGCACGCAAAATGCATTCTAACAGAATACCACACAGCCGGATCGCTTTTTCCAATGCCTCACATGCGCGGTTCGTTATAATTGAAAGAGATGGCCCTGTTATCGGTCGTGTTACTTTTGACACCTGTTACAATCGACACCGGTCTCCCCTACCTAGATACCCATTTTAAAAATCATATATTAATAGTTATTTACGATATAAGTGTTGTAAAGATTCATATTACAACACGAGATGTTAAAGTTGTTAAACGAGGCGTCAGCCGAGTTTAATCAAACATCGAGTGTAGTTATATGAATTTACAACAAGAATATTGTACAAAATTTTATCTACTTTCATCTATGAATAAAAATATTTGGCAAAAGGCATTTTTAAAAATAAAAATGCACCTGCTATTAAAAATCGTTTTGTAAGGGCATCTATTACAGCACTAGTGCTGTAATAGATGCCCTTACAAAACGATTTACAGAACTGTAAAATTCATATTACTAAACGAAAGTAGATAAATAAATGTGCTTGCTTCACCACATACCCACATACCTACGTTAATAACCTCCATTTTCCAATTCAACAATTTTTGCAAGACTTTAAAAATTGAAGTAGATTTTGTATTATTTATTAACATCTAACCTAGCCAGAATATCATTTACCAAATAATTTAACATAAACCTACTTATAAGATAATATAGTATGTAGTTATAGGTACCTAACAAATTTAATAAATAACACAATTTTTATATTAAAATGTGAGTAGTGTAACTAGCGGGATACTGTGACAGCGGATGGCATGTGTCCATCCGAAGCGACCAAAGATTGGATGTGGTCCTACTTCTTCGCCGAAGAAGTGACGTAGCTCTACAAGAAGTATTTCTTAGACTAAGAAGTGATTGACAGTGACGTAATTAACCAGTGGCTGTTGACCAAAAGGACCCTATTATATATGTGTTAACATGTCTTAAGTGGATGTATGGATGAACATTTTATTTGTGTGCTAAAGAAGTGACGTAATTCTATAAGAAGTAGTTCTTAGCTGAAGAAGAAATATCGACAATGACGCAATTTACCAGAAGGTGCAGATGTTGGTCAAAAGGACCTTAATAAAATTACAGGTAAGTTCTTGTAAGCTGATGACACCTGTATGTGTCAAGTATCCATACATAGCACCACATTTAGGTGAGACCCTACTGGCCAAGGTGAGGCCCTACTGGTCAAGAGAAAATGACGCAATAGCTAGTAATGTAGTAAAATTTCATCTTCTTTAGGTCTAGGCTTGAAAACGCATTGCTTTTGGCATTTGCAACACAGTGATTCATTCATGATTCAAATTACCATCGAGGTCAATGTAACAACTCCAACTCAGCGGACAAATTCCCCAACTCAAAGATTGCCAACATTCAACTGAGGCAAATCTGCCTAATAATAACGTATGGGAACGCTAAAACTCCACAATGTAATTTAGCATGCCGGTGGTTAAAATTATTAAAATATTAATATATTTATCTCAGAGAGAGGTCAGCTTCAGGTCAAAATATTTCTATTTATAGAATTTATACAGATAAATGTGTGTGTATATAAAATAAAACAAGACTTAAATTATTTCACATTTCATGTTTTTATTAAATAATAAATTTATCTCAGAGAGAGGTCAGCTTCAGGTCAAAATATTTCTATTTATAGAATTTATACAGATAAATGTGTGTGTATATAAAATAAAACAAGACTTAAATTATTTCACATTTCATGTTTTTATTAAATAATAATAAATTTATCTCAGAGAGAGGTAACCCTGTAACAAATATTAAAAAACAACATAAATTCTTCTACTTATAAAATGTATACAGATAGATGTGTGTGCATGTTAAAATGAAACAAAACTTAAATTATTTTACATGTTTTTATGAAAAACAATAATCCCTAAACATTTACATTTTATTTCTTTTATTTTTTCTTCTACAAGTAGTCAGTCTAACAACATATTTATTCCTTTGTTCCTGTATAAGTTCTTCTCTTTCCAAACAAGCATTCAGGTTTGTGAAAATTTTGGTATAATTTTTTAATTGATCTTTTAATATCACCTCACATTGACTCCATTTTTCATCTGTGGCATATAATTCATATACGGTATCAGTTAGGTTACTCCTTAAATTTACAATTTCTTCTTTATAATCATTTATTAAAGCATAAGCAATACTATTTTTTTCCTCAAGATTTACAACTTTTTTACGTAGTAACAGCATTGTTGATTCAAGTTCAATATTATTTTTTTAAAGTTGTACTTGGTTGGTATAATTTACAGAGCTAGTTAAATTTGAGGATAAGAAAAAAATTCAATTATTTGAATGGGAATCATCACGGTCTCGACTACAACTATGGTTATGTCGATTACGACGATCTCTACACTATGACCAACGAATTAAGGGATGTTGATACCGCAAAGTAAATTGGAATTTCAATAAGATCGTAATAATGTTAATATTATTATACTTGTTTATCCTAAAACACTTATTTTCTAATAAAAATATTCCTTTAATTTCTTCTCCTAATTAATACTATCATTATATTAAAATTATTTTTGTTAGGCAACTGAATCTTAAGTAGTAATATGTGGATTGTAGTAAAATGAAAAGAAAATTATTATTATTAAAAAAATATATTTATTAAAATAAAATTACATTCATGTAAATATATTTCCACTCTTCGTGATTCTCATCCCCTGGATGGTCCACTCTTCTTCTTCTTCGTCCGAACCAAACTCTTCATCCGAAGACCATCCAGGGGAGGCTTCTTGGTGGTTCTGCTTCGCGGCTGCTTCGGCTGCCTCTTGGTGGTTCTGCTTCGCGGCTGCCTGGTTGTTCTGCATCGCGGCTGCTTCGTGGTTCTGCATCGCGGCTGCTATTTTCGGCTGCTTCGGCTGCTTGGTGGTCTGCTGTAAATCATCAAGCTTTTTAGTTTTCTTACCAAAAAAATTTCTAGAAGAAGCTGGTATGTAATGTGTATATTTCTTTTACAACGAAGCGTTATAGAAGAAGCTGGTATATAATGTCTATCTTTCTTTTACAACGAATTCGCTTTGTTTGTACCCCCTTTCTCCCCCACTTTGAAGTAAATCCTAAATCTCTTTCATGTTTTTACCAAAAATTAGCAAAATGATTAATACGATTATTATTGCCTCAATTGAATTTGTTGAACTGGTAGAGATTCCACCAGTATTATGTTTTAAATGCCTCTATGAGCACTTATTGTTCTTGCTCATATTCAGATCAAAGACGCTTCAAATATTCTGCAAGGGGTCATTCGTCGTAGTTATCGCATTCTGTTGTAAAAAATGAGCAAAAGCACCCGCGCACTTAATTTATTTTTTTCTCTTTCTTCAAAAAAAGTACCTAAAATTGTTGCATATGTGTTTGTTTTCTTTAAGCTTCCCACAACCTACCCCTATCGTCAGACGATGATATACGGTTTATAAAATCCATTTATTAATTTGAAAATATGAACCTAGACTAGGCATTATTGTGTGAGTAAAATTTTTTGCTGCATTAGCATTGAATTCTTAACTAAAAAAATTTAATGCATCCAATTCATAGGTAGCCATGCAGGTAGTCCTAAAGTTTTCAAAAATATCTGTAAGGATAAGAACATCTGTTTTTAAATAGAGTTCAGCGTATTCTTGCAAATTTTTAATTTTAAACGTATTCCAAACTACTTTTGCATGTTCATAGTCTGAGTTTGAAATATGTCTATTGTTAATTTTACTAAAAAAGTTTTCTTTTGATGGTAATTGAATGTCATTTAATTTTTCCCAACTATCTAAATATTCATAGGGAAAAATTCCTTTACGACAAACTAACTGAAATTCTAGATCTTTAGGATAGTATTTTTTTATTTTCACAACGTCTCCAAAAATTGCATTAAGTTCAAATGCCAAATCATTTAATTCCGTTATAAACCAGTCAATACAGTCTTTACCTGTATACAAATCAAAACGCGAAAGTGTATCATCATATGAACATTTCAAATAGTAAGCAATACTAAAAGGTTCATGTTTTTGATAATTTTCTGTTTTTATATTGGTTGAGATATTAGAGCTGTTTTCTAACTTAATCAAAATACTTTCTAAGTCAGCATAAATTACAAACGGTACATTTTCTTTATATTTAAAATTTGAAAATTTTAATATTTTTTCTTTTTCTGAAGGAATTACAATTTTAGATTTATTTGAATTTTTACAATCAACAGAATGCTTTTCTAAATTTTCAAGTGATACAAAAGCATTTAAACAGCGTAAACACAACCGTGACTTATTTTTTTGGTTTGGTAGTTGTTTGTGCAATAAACGTGATAAATCTTTAATTAAAGCAAAATGATTAATTTTCCTTTTTGAATAGTCATTTAAATCCATATCCATCTCATCTTCACTGCTATCACCCTCATTATTTATAGAGGTTAACAAAAGTAAATTTATTTTAATAGGAAAATCATTTTTACTTATAGCAAATGGTAAAATTTCAGTTTTTTCATAAGTAAAAATATTAAAAGCTAATTCATTATATAACTCAAATTTGGGAATATCCTTTAACTTTAGAGGAAAGGTAAAAGAGCTATAATTTAATTTTCTTTTGGTTGGTCCATATTGAATTTCACTAAAGTGAGGGTAAGATGAGACACGATTTGGATTTTTATAAGCTGGTGCAGGACATAAATAAGCAACAATTGACCAAAGAAAACAATAAACATCATTATTTTGAATGTTTAGTACTGATTTACTGTTTTTTATAAATTGGGGAGTTTCTACAAAGGTAGAATTGCCTACAGTGATCGGTCTGTATGTATTTATGTGTACTTTTAACTGTAAAATTTCATATAATGCATACCCTGAATCACGTTCTTGAAATTCTGACAGCTTGTTTAAAATTTTTTCTTGAACATTTTCTTTGTACCAGTTTTTTAAATTTGTTAAATTAGTAATAACTTCATTTTTAGTTTGGAAATGTTTTAAATCAATCTCTAAAGTTTTTGGTTTTACAAAATTTGCTAAAAAGTTAACGTTTACTTTTAAAATTGATGTTTTTAATGCCTGTTTAATTTTGATTGAAAAACTGCGAAAAGCTTTTTGAAAAAAAATTATAGGATCTTTTATACCTAAATTGGTTATAATTCCGGTTCTAATTCTATGGTTAAAACAAGAATCAACATCCTGCCAAACTAAATAATTCATTTTAACTTTTTTAGTTCGTTGAAGTTTTTTTAAATTAACCTTGTAATTTAGTAGCACTGACAATTGAGCTTCTACTTTAGAAAAACTTTTAACACAATCTAATTTGTTTTTAATACATTTTCTTAACGAATTAATATATTTTTTTAAAATTATTTGCCATTTTAAAATTTGTTTCTTAGATTTAACTAAATGTCTTACCTGTTCAAATTTTCTAATTACTCTAGCAGCAAGACTGTCAACTAATTTAGTAGTCATTTGTTGTGTACTGAATGCAATATGAATTAACTTCTAATTTTATTAAGAAAATTAATTAAAATAAAAATTTAAATAAGTTGTTTATTTCATAAGAAAATAGAGATTTGTTGTAATGTTAATTTTATTTACACTATACGATTTTCCATATTAACAAAATTTAATTAGTGTAATAATTTATTAGTGCACCCTAATATTCTTATCAATTTTAATTTTGCATACACAACACTTGCAAACAAACCAAATAATATCAATATGATTTTTAGAACTTGGAACATTTTTAAAATTTTATCAAATATTCTGCTTACTTCACCTTTAACCTCATTCATTTTTTGTAGACTTCAAGGCACCATATAGACTTTATCACTTTTCTTTATTTTTTCATGTGGGGAATGGTGAGTAAATTAGACATGTATTTTCATGTAATAAAATTTTATTTTATTGCACAGTTTTTCACTAGTTACCCCTTTGAGTGATCATGTCATATTTTAAAAAATGTTATGTTTGTTGTAGTATAAATATAGTAGACGCTTTATTGTAAGCATCAATTAAAGTATTTATTTGTTCCTAAAAAGTGTTATAATAGCAACGAGAAAAATGGTAACTATCGCATCCACCATTATAATATCTTCTACAAATTTAAGAGACTTTCCACTTGACATGGCTCTTGTGGTCATGAAACAAGTCTTTCAGTAAGTATTATTGTTTTTTAGAAAAAGTGTGATTAAAAAAATAGTAAAACAAATACCTATTTTTAAAGAGCTTTGTTCTTAATATTTGTTTGTTTTATTTTTTAGATATGGAGTCAAATCAATTGAATTAAAGGGAGGCAAAATATTTGTGTCCCTTACTTATTGCCCAAGGGGTGAAACATTGGAAAAAAAATTTGGTAACTTACCAATAAAGTACTTAAGAACCAAGTTGGAAAATGAAAAGGAATTTGAACTGTTTGAAACGGCACTTCAAAAATTTTCATTCAATTTTGATGTGCCCTTTCTAGAAGAGGGACCTCAATTACCGGCTATAGAACCAACACCATCAACATCCTCCAGGAAGAGAATCAATATTATTGATGATTCTCCTGTAGTAGCTGCGGGCGCATCAAGTAAGTGGAAGAAGAAGATTGTGGATGATGATGACAATGATGACGATGAGTATAACTTCATTCAATCACAGTGGAAGACATTGTAATTTTTATTAATAAAAAAACAGTTTTTATTTTAGAGATTGCATTTTATTTTCTGTATAATTTATACAACATTATCCTTTAATATCCAACTATTGTATTTATTATTAAACCCTAACCACTTAACCAATACCTTATTACTTTTATGTTGTAACACTTTTTCAACTAAGTAGGCATCTGAATATTTTACCTTTTGTAATTGTTGTTCATAAAAACCACCCTTAATATCTTGATTATTTACATCTTTTAGCAAATAAGTGGTAGGATTTGTTAATTGAACAGCTTTAATAGCAAATATTTCAGTTGACCAATTAGATTGATATTTTTTATCAAAAACACCACGTATTTTAGAAATCCTTACATGATCACCAATTTTAAATTTTGGTTTATATACCATCTTAATATGACTATAAACAGTTTGCAGTAAATTCTTTTCATGCTTTCTAGTTACTTCAGAAGGTTTCATACCTATAGTTCTATGTTTTTTATTGTTATATTTATGAACAATAGTAGACAACAAATTATACCACTTATAAGAACCTACAACATTTAATTCTTTCCAAAGCATACTTTTAAGTGTTCTAATAACACGTTCAACAATATAAGCTTTTTTTTCACTAAAAGTATAATAATGTCTAATTTTATATTTTTTTAAAAGTTGTTGAAACTCCTTTGAGAGGAACTCCGAACCTTGATCTGATTGTAGAAGTTTCGGTGGAGTTGAACCCTTAAAAACTCTCTCCATTACCTCAGCTACTTCTTTTCCAGTTTTTGTTTTCAGCGGAAAGGCCCAGAGGTATTTTGAGAAGCAATTTATAGCTACCAAAATATATTTGTAACCATTATTTTCTTTTGCATAGGGACCAATTTCACAAAGATCAACTTGATAGAGATCATGAAGACCTTTGATTATTACACGGCGTCTCTTAAAATTAATTCTTGCAGGTCTGTGTATTTCCTCAACTATATGTTTTTTTATATTAGTTGTAAAAGTTGGTGTCATATTTATTTTTCTTCAAAAGTTTAATATTAAAATTTTTCAATTACTCAATTATATTTGCCTCACGTAGTTCCTCAATTATTGAATTAATTTCGTTTGTATGACCTGTATTGCCTGCAGTCTGAGAAGCAAGTAACAATTTAAGCCGTTTAACCAACTCATTTGGATCGTCCCAATAGATATAGTTAGGTAGGTTATTAGAGACTTCCATTAACAATTTCTGACCTTGCTTATCCTCTAATTCCAATGCAGTTTGATTTTGTTTCATTAGGGGTTCAATAATTTTTTTAAACTTTAAATTTTTACTTGAATCAATGTGTTTTTTTACAGCGTTTGTTTTGAATAAAATACTTGCATAGTTTTTTTTTGCATCTTCTTTTGTGTACACAGAAGGAATATTTTGATTAAAAAGTAAACCATATAACCCCTTGGTACCTCGAAATTTTTTTCCACCTATTATTAAGTCAGGTCCATCAAAATCAATTCTCTTATTTCCAATTGAAAACTGTTCAATTTCTCTATCAAATTTAACACGAAATTTTCCATCTGAATTATCACTATTGGGATCTTTAATAAATTTTTTAATATATTTTAAAGGGAGAGCATTATGTTGATCATAATAATCTGTAAAAGACTTTTCCTGTATGGTTTTGTTCAGATCTCTTTCATAGTTTTTTTTTTGTTTTTCTGTTTCTTCTTGCTGTAGATCTTCCTCAAGTCCTTTAACTATTAATTTTCTGAAATCATAAGGTGTTTTTTTTTTACCTGCTGATGCAAATAATTTACGTTTCATACGTGGTGCTGTCATAGGTGTTTGTTGATTTGTTCCCAACGGCGTAAAAAAAAATCTATAGGTGTAGAAGCTGATGCAATTGGTTCAGATGCTATTGATTTCTTATCATCATCATCGTCATTTTCAAGCAGATTATCTTCCTCTTCATCGGTTGTATTGTTATCGTCCTCATCAGAGCGTTCTGTTTTTATTAATTCCTCTTCCTCACCGAACTTTAAATGTGGCGCACTGGTATCGTTTTTATTTTTTTGTGTTTCCAATTTATTTTCAATATTTTGCAGGTGTTTTGTTATAGGTTGAAATAGATTTTCATGTGCTATTTGACCATGTTTAAGAATGCTTAATTTATTCTTTATATCTTTTCTCTTGCTAATAAGTCTTTTCTTAATATCTTTTTTATTTTTTACAGGATTTTTAGGTAGAGTCATAATGTATGAAGTTGAATGCACTCTGTTTTAACAACTAATAATACTTTAAACATAACTCAAATATATATATAAGTATCAAAACAGTATCGATATCTACCATCATTCAAGTTATTGTCCTTGAAAACTGATAAGAATCCAAATGGTTTTCTCCAACAGTATGAACAAATGTCTTTAAAATTTTCAAAAGACATATCTGTGCCCACATGGTCTGTATATACATGTCGTAAATTTAAATCGTCTTGTTTAAAAAGTATTAAGACATTAGCATTATCTCTTATTAAATGTTTTGGAATTTTTGCATAGGTCTGACAAAGATAGAAACAATCAATATTGTTATGACGACCCATACTGAAATATTCACGAATAATATCTTGTTTGTCACATGCAACATCATCAAATATAAAAACAGAGTTTGGTTTTGCTTCAGATGGAGACATTATTGTGTCACCACTGTTGAAGGCATAATATCCTATGCCCTTGATAGGTTTTAATAATTTTTCTAAATATACATATTTAGGTTGATTTAAAGATTTTGAGTAGAGATAAACATTTGCAAATTTTAATCCATTAGGATGTTCAAGTAAACTTAGCATACAGTTCGTTTTCCCAGACCCTGAGGGTCCTATATTGATACAACGAACGGTAGTTGGAAATAATTTACTATGTTTAACCTTTCGAGTTTTAGTTATATCATGATTATTAACTGGTAAAGCAGTTTTTTGTTTAACAACCTTCTTCATTTTAATTCAAATAGCAAATAGTTATAAAAGCCAAACTTCGGATATATATAGGCAGTTTATGTTAGATACTCCCTGTAATAGTATTGAAAATGAGATACTACTTAAATAATAATGAGTTTAAAGGAGAAGGTCTTTTAAACTCTATGATCAATAAACTTCCATTTGAAATGCATTTACCTGGTTATAATTTTTGTGGTCCAGGAACAAAATTGGAAAAAAGACTGGCACGTGGGGATAAGGGGATTAATCCCTTGGATGAAGCTGGCAAGGAGCATGATATAGCCTATTCAAAATCAAAGGAATTATTCGATCGTCATCAAGCTGACAAAATTCTATTGCAACGAGCGTTAACTAGAGTAGGTGCATCAGATACCCCTTGGAAAGAAAAATTACTTGCTGCAGGTGTTTCAGCAGCTATGCATGGTAAAATTAAATTAGGTATGGGTAGTTATGGTAACAGTAATTTTACTCAGAAAATAAATAAATTAAAATCTCCTCCTAAAACAAATCAGTCTGCAAGTAAAAGACAACAGCTCAACATTATGAATCAAAGTTCGAGAACAATACAGCAAAGTATAAAAGCTATGCATAATTATATAAAAAAAATGGAATTTTTAGCAGAAAAAATGGTTAGTACAAACAATAAAAATAAAAAGGAACGAAGGAAAGGAGGAAAGAGACTAGATCATATTGATAATTATCATGAAAAAAAAATTAAACAAAAAATGTCTGATATCTCTGATAAAATAAAGCCTATAAAAAAGAGAAATCTAGACTACAATGATGATGATAATGATTGTGTTAGTAAGAAAAGGAAGTTAGTGGAAAAGAAAATTAATCATGAGTTATCAAGCTCTATTCAACTCACTAATAATCCAGCTAGAAAACGTAAACTAGACCTTAGCACACATGATATTAGTGACAATGACATAAACACCATTAAAAAGCTAAAAAAAAACAATCAACTAACACCACAATCTTCACCCTCAATAACACTTGCAGTTAAACGAAAACATGATGATGATGATGACTATAATTTTTCTTCTGATGATGAGGATAAACACTTTTTAACAAAAAAGACAAAGAAATAATAATTAATTATATATAGCTGAACACTTAGCTTTAAAGTGTTAGTATGTAAAGAACATTTTAAAAGAACAGTCAAATACAAAATAATGGTAGGAACTACGTGTAAAAAGACAAAAAATGTGAAGCGTCCTCATAATCGAAGTATTAAAAAACAGAAGCAAAAGAGAAAAATCAGAAAAAGTCTTGCTGAAAATCAACGTCACAATAAAACAATAGAAGCCATAGCGATGGGAAAGGGGCTTTATTTAAAACCTTACAAAACTGGTTTAGGACTTTTTTTTCAAGCCGCGTACGAAGTTAAAAAATTACCGTTAGTGTTGCCCAAAACCGCTCTAACCAATTTAGATTTGAATATGTATGCAAAAAAACTAAAAATACCATATTTTCGAGGTGTTTTTATGAAAGATCGTTTACCGAAAAATATTCGAAAATTTGAATCTGGAGTAATTAATTTAGATAATAATTCTGGACCTGGAACACATTGGACTGCATACAAGAAGTATGAAGGGAGCATATATTATTTTGATAGTTTCGGTAATCTACCACCACCACTGGAGACTCAACAATATTTTCATTCAGATAGACCTTGTCACATATTCTATAACCATACACCATATCAATCATATAATTCAATTAATTGTGGGCATTTATGTTTAAAATTTTTGTACCACCCTGTATTAGTCTAATAAATAGTTGATTTAATAAGTGTTTGCTTTATTTATTGTAATTTATTTGTCAAGATAACAACGTTTTAAAAGAAATATGTCCTACACGTTTACATTATCAGGAAATGATTCTAAGCTTGCTGCAAGAATATACCCTCCCCTTATATTAAACGAAAATGAAGAGTACGTTTTGGGGTTAATAAATTTTGAAAGTTACAATTCCATCCCAAATGTTGATGATTCAAATAATGTTTTTTATTACGGGGATGATAAAATTGTCGTAATACCCCACGGATCATATGAAGTAAAGGATATAAGTCAATATTTGATTAACTATTTAAAAAAAACAACAAAGAAACAGATCCAGTTGAACTGTCTATAACTGAGAATCGTAATACCTTACAATGTGAAATCAAATGTAATAAAAAAATCGATTTTACCAAGAAATGTTCTATTGGTAGTTTATTGGGATTTGAAGAGAAAGTGCTAGAAGCGAATGAAAGTCATATTTCAGACAATCCTGTAGATATATTTAAAGTTAATTCTATATGTCTAGAATGTAATTTAGTAACCAATTCCTATAATAATGGACATCCAGTACATATTATCCACATGTTTTTCCCCACTGTATCACCTGGTTACAAAATAGTGGAAAAACCATCCAATGTTATATACTTACCAATAAGCACGCGCTACATTGATGAAATATCTCTTAAAATAACTGATCAACATGGAAATTTGATCAATTTCAGAAAAGAGTTGGTTACAGCACGTTTGCATCTAAAAAGAGTTGCATAAGTGAAGAGAAAAAATGGTTTTCTTGTACAGTCACAATTCATTTAATTTACCTACAGATTTTTATCACAATTTGTATAAAAACCCTACAAACAAACTAGATCCAATCAGTTCAAAACATCTGCTGAAAGAACTAACACCTGAAAACAAACAACTATTGCTCTCATTGGGTTTTAAACTAAGGAAAAAATTAAGAAATTAAAAAGGTTTTGGTGTCATTTTAAGTGCAATATTCGCACACATCTACAAAGAATTTGGATTTTAATTAAATGTACATGTAAATATAGACAAGAAAATGAGTTATAACATTTTAAAAGTTAATGAAAGTGTCATCCATGATGATTCAATAGTTAGCTATCAATATCACACACACCAGCCATTTACATCAACAACTTTCAACAATAATGATGAGATTAGAATCCCCATACAAACACAGGACCTGTACACTTTACCTAGTCAAAGTTTTTTATATATTGAGGGAAAACTACTGAAAGAAGACAATACATTTAGTAATAATGTAGGGTTTACCAATAATGGAATTGCTTATCTTTTTGATGAGATTCGATATGAACTAGGAGGAGTGGTTATCGATAGGGTTAGAAATCCTGGAATAACTTCAACTATGAAAGGGTATGCTTCCTATACGAAAACTGAATGTGACACTTTGCAAAATGCTGGATGGAACGAGGAAAAAAATCCTTCACCTTTGGATGCTAAAGGTAATTTCAACGTTTGCATCCCTTTAAAAATGTTGTTGGGGTTCGCAGAAGATTTTCATAAAATTGTAATGAACGTGCGCCAAGAATTAATTCTGATAAGAAGTAATTCAGACCTAAATGGAATGATCCAGATGGAAGACAAAAAAGAAAAGTATAAAATATCGTTAAATAAAGTGTTATGGAAAATGCCACATGTTACCGTAAGCGACAATCAGAAATTAAGGCTACTAAAACAATTTGAAAGCAACAGGGACCTATCGATTGCGTTTAGAAGTTGGGAATTGCATGAATATCCACAGCTGCAGCAAGCCAAAAACCACACCTGGGCTGTAAAATCTTCAAATTTGTTGGAGAAACCACGTTTTATTATTTTTTCCCTGCAAACTGATATGAAAAACAATATCGCTAAAAATATGAGTCATTTTAACCATTGCAATTTAAACAATTTAAAAGTCTATTTAAATTCTGAAATTTTTCCCTACGACAGCTTAAATTTAGACTTTGATAACAATAAATATTCTCTTTTGTATGAGATGTTTGCGCAATTTCAAAAGTCCTATTACTATAAATACAAGAGCGAACCTTGTATGCACCCAATAAGATTTAAAAGTACAGCACCAATAGTAGTTATTGACTGTTCGCGGCAAGGTGAAGATATCCTGAAAGGTGGAGCTGTAGATATCCGCATAGAGTTTGAAACCACCAAAACAGTGCCTGAGAAGACTACAGCTTATTGTTTAATTTTACATGATCGTCTAGTCAATTACAACCCTCTAACCAGTACAGTGAAAGTGTTTTGAAAATGTATATTGTTGATGTACAAGGATTCCAGTACAAAAATACTTCTTTTATATGTCGAGAGATTGCTATAATAAATATAAAAACTGGTAAAGTTTTTCATAAATATATTCAGCTACCATTTGATTTGTATTATTTAAGCAACTCTTTTGGTAAACATATTGATTGGACAATAAAGAATGTGCATGGACTTTTATGGGATGATGAGCTCTCTTCTGGAGGTGATAAGTATCCACCTTCACCTTCTATATTTTCAAATTATTTACCTTTAGAATGTATTGCTCTATATTTAAGCAAGATAATTAAACCACATGAAAAAATATTTGTTAAGGGTTTAGAGAAAAAAAGATGGTTAGGTAAATTAACTTGTTATAATAATACAATTGTTGATTTATTAGATATGGGTTGTGTTAACTTAGATAGCCTTAAAAAATTAAACTTAGGAAAAAAATTTCATTGTGAAACTCATCATTACAGTAATAATTTACTTTGTGCTAGAGAAAATGTATTTTTGTTAAGAAATTGGTATATTAAGAATAAAACTAATTAATAATATATTTTTGATCTTTTATTTTTGCTATTGTTCAACAACAAGGGTTATAACATTAAGAATTTCCTTGGTTATTTCTCGTGTTCCTCCTATCTCCCTTTCTTTCTTGTCCATCATAGTAATGTGAAGGTACATGCTTTGCACCATCCATCCATATAAAATGCTGTTGACATTCACAAGCTAGACATGGCTCACCACGTGGTACGTCTGATTCACCCTTACATTTAGGACACTTAAATTTTATTGGTACAGGCATGTTTTGAGGATTTAAGTTAGACTAAAATATACATTTTCAATAAGTGTCTGACATCAGCAGAAGCAGAAATAAATACATTTGAGACAACCAGCCATGTCAAAATGTATTAGAATAGAACATGGTTGTAAAAAAGAAGAATTTGAAAGGGTAAAAGAAGGCAACCAATGTTATTTGTGCTACCAAGAAATTAATGTAAGCAATTTATGGTTATCAAAAAACTGCACTATTTCACACAGTAAATGTCATCAAGAAAAAAATTATCACCTGAAACAATACAATAAAAAAGGGTACCATCAATAATAACGTTATTAGTATTAATCAATCTGTCAAACAGTACATTTCAAGCTTTAAAATGTTCTACCAATATTTCACAATTGTGTATTACTTTTTCATAGTGGTTGTTTATGGAAATTCAAATGTGAGTCATAACACAACACATGTGCATGAACATGAATGTAGTTATCTAAGAGATGACTATAACGTTTTATATAATACAAGTCTAAACTTGTATATGGAGTGTGCTTCCCACCTTGATAACATAAATGATTTGTATGAAAACGAGTTAATGGTTACTGATGAATGCATGGAAAAACTTAAAATATGTGAAAATTATACATCAAATTTAACTAGCTCTGTAAATTATACCAACCAAGTACAAATTTTAAAAAATAATATTGAACTTGAATCAACAATGCTGTTACTACGTAAAAAAGTTGTAAATCTTGAGGAAAAAAATAGTATTGCTTATGCTTTAATAAATGATTATAAAGAAGAAATTGCAAATTTAAGGAGTAACCTAACTGATACCGTATATGAATTATATGCCACAGATGAAAAATGGAGTCAATGTGAGGTGATATTAAAAGATCAATTAAAAAATTATACCAAAA